>OU343220.1:56654031-56782486 GCA_910596185.1 Chrysanthemum makinoi
CCCATGACACCCTAAGAAGGTGTATGGTAAGATTAAAATAGCTTCGGAGTTGTTTTGAATTGGTTGGAATAGGTTTGGCGCGAGAAAAACTCATTTCGACAAGTTTTCTAAAGGGTCTGTCTTTATTTTGAAATTCTGGAACTTTCGACAGTAAGCAAAATATTTTGGGCTAGATATTTGGAAAATATACTTTAAAAAGCGAAAAACGTGCCGCTTGAACGGGTTAAAACGGAGCTATAACGAAAAAGTTATGCTATTTTGAAGTTTGACGAAGAAAACTATTAATTCACAGAAATTCAGCATGCGTTCTCGACTTTTTACAGTCAAAATGAGTCTTAAAGCGTTGTTAAATGTGTGACTTATCAAAAATATATTAGTCTATGTTATCACGTTCCGGGATATAAAGACGTAGAAAACGGACTTTATACGACTAAGTTATTCACATTTTAAACAAGTTGCCGTAACTACTTTATTATAAGTAAGACTAATATATTTCTATGAGACATTATTACGGCCACGAAGGACCATGTTGAGGGTGTTTTAACAATGACAGAGTACTTTTTATAAAGTGATGTCTTCTAGTAAAAGTAAGTTCGCATAGCCTATTTTCCAAAATGTCCGACCGTTTGTCAAGCGGATTTGTAATGAATAAAATACGGTCACTTAAACTTTGCCGAAAATCATCCTTAAACAATATTTTGGACGCAAGTACCATACTTTAGCTATATTTTTCTCTATGATCGAGACCTCTAGGATGGAAACTTAAACACTAAAACTTTGAGATAATGATACAAGCTTCCCAAAACCGTTGAGTTCGTTTCTAAACACTCGACGTGCACTATTTTACGACTAGCTTTTCGAGGCCGTTTAGTCACTTTCATGAAAATTACAACGACATTATTTTCGGACGAAAAATTATAATTTCCTAATAAATCACTAAATGATTATCGTCGGATATCATTTCAACGTAAATACATTTGGAGTAATTTAAAAATGGTCAAGACGTTAAGAGATTATTTCTCGACGAGAAATATTATTTTCAAAAATTCATAAGTGGTATAGATATCATCCGAATTGCATGCATAACATTACATCATAACTTATTATGTATCATATCATTCATAATAGGTCAAGTTTAGAGATTCACGCTACATTTCGGTGTATCCACTTTTGTCATCATAATCATTGCAACAGGTGAGTTCCATAGCCCCATTTTCAATTGTTTTAATACTTTTATTAAACTCTTTGGGGGAGATACATGCTCAACAACTTTTATGACATTCATGATTATTTGCAACTATATGTTTATCTGAATTGAATGTTTAGTCATATTCTATATCATAAATCATTGAGCTAAATGTCTTGGTATAATCATTGAGCTAAATGTCTTGGGATAATCATTGAGCTAAATGTCTTGGTATAATCATTGAACTAAATGTCTTGGTATAATCATGAACTTATGGTCTTGGAATTATTTGAAACAACACTCATATGTGTTATATCAATTGAATATTGATAGATTAAGTAATGTACTGTTATGTGAATTCATTTGACATCATGCTTTTGAACATAAACTATACATATTTTGGCAATGGGTTGTAAACACACAGGTTGCAAGTTTTTGTATGGGCGGAACTTGGAACTGAGTGGATTTACAATGCCTTTGCTGCATAAACGATTTTGAAAGGCTTTACTTTCAACGCAAACTCTATGAACTCACTCAACCTTTGTGTTGACACTTTTTACGCATTTTTATCGCAGGTATCTAAGGCATTCACTTCATGGCATGCATGTGGACCTATCATAGGGTCGTGGTGACGACGCGTCACACATGGGATTTATGAATTTTAAAACATCGTTTGGCTTGTAACAAACTTATTTCCGCACAAATTGATTTTCAATTGGGACCTATCTTTGTAAACTCTGATTATTTTATTAAATCAAACGATGTATTTTCCAAAAGACACTTTAGGTCGTTCAATATATCTGTAACTGTGATGCTATGACAGTCAATCCCAGAATTCCATCCGCTGCAAACAGTAATTTGGTGTGTGACAGATTGGTATCAGAGCTTCAGTTATAGAGAACTAGGTTGCATCATTGACCCTAGACTATAACTACATCATCATAGCATCTCATCATTTCATCATGAGTGCATGTTCACTTTACATGCGGTTTATACTTACATTTTTCGAGTTATTTACTTTCATTTCAAATCGATTGTCACATAGATGCCTTTAAATACCCATCCCATTATTATTTCCTCCTACTCCATGTTGGAGAATGCTTTGTCATTCCTTATCACAATTTTAATATCAGTTGATTCATCACGATAACTTCGAATGCCGAGATAAACCTTTAAGAGTAGAGCAAGTCACTCTCTCCGTCCTTTGTTTCACCACTAACATGTCGAGTTACATGTTATTCACACATTAAGTCACTAGACCATCATACATTTGAAGCACTTACGACACCTCATAACCCATCTTTTGGGAACCCGTCGATTATTTTGAAAAGTAACCCCAAACTTATCACCTCACATCACTCTCTTTAAGCGCTTATTCTTAACTAGGACTTTGCTACGTCTCATTTTTCCTCTTATTTTGAAGAGTTATGGCGCCGAAGAAAGCTGCACCAGAAATGACACCAGCTGCTATCCAAAGGAATATAGAGGATAGTATAGCCAAGGCACTAAGGAAAGAACGAGCAACTGTAAGCTACGCTGCTGGGCCACGGCTGCTGCTGAAGCTGCTAGACGTTGCTACGCTACAGAGCTGCAGGAGGATCTGGAGTTCGAATGTCATCCAAGGACTTTAGAAACTGTGATCCTACAAGTTCAAAGGCACAGAAGGAGCCACTGCTATGGTTCGATGGTTTAAGAAGATGGAGTCTGTGTTTCTTCTATGCAATTGCCCAGATGACTACAAGGTGAAGTTTGCCACTGGTACACTCTTAGATGGCGCAATGTCATGGTGGAATTCGTATTCGCAGCCTATTGGCATCGAAAATGCTTACAAGCTCACGTGGGATCAATTCAAGAGGTTGTTGACAAAAAAGTATTGTCCACGCACGGAGGTGAAGAAATTAGAAACGGAATTTTATGAGTTGTGACTGTGGTTATGACATCGAGACCTACATTAGGAGGTTTCAAGAATTGGCTGCACTATGTCCATAAATGGTTTCGGACAATGAGAAACTACTGGAAAATTTCATTGGAGGACTTCCACAATGTATTCAAGGAGATGTAACTTCTTCCGATCCACAAACAATTGAAGAAACTATCAGGATAACTCCAAAACTCATGGCTCAAGTCGTGAAAGGGGAAAACATTATCAACAATAACCATAACAACAACCACAACAACCAAACTAGCAACAACAAAAGGAAATGGGAAATGACCAGGAAGGTTATGATAGCGACAACAAAACTGTAATGCTAATCATCATCAACAACAGAATAAGGCCAAGAACCGCATGGGTTATGTTCTGCACCAATAGAACAGAGGTTATGCTGGAACCTACCCACTATGTAATCGATGTAAGTATCATCACTTTCGGTCTTTGCCTGTTAAGTGCTACAAGTGCCAAAAACTAGGACACCATGCCAGGAATTGTAGAGGCAAGACCATAGTTACATGTTACGGATGCGGGGAGCAAGGACACTATCGGAATCAATGTCCTCAAAACCAAGGTCAACAAGTTGAAGGTGCTCATGGGAATGCCTACATACTAGAAGAGAGAAGCTCGTCATGGTCTCAACAACGGAGACTGAAGAAGTTTAGAAACTAGCAGTCTCATTTTCCTTATGTACTATGTCGTACTAAGTTTATGTCTTCCACGTATTCAGGACCCTTATGACTTTAGATGTACTACTTTTGATAAACCACTCGTTGTAAAATATTCTCATTAAGCGTACTTTCTTTTCCTTCTGATTCGTTATCACTTACAAGGTTTAGATCTCTGTAAACATCGAGAGTTATAACAACTAAACCGAACGTCACATTATCGTTCCTTAATACATAGCCTAGCTAACTATGTCTAATTCTGGAGGGATATCGTTCCTGAATTATACATAGCCTAGCTAACTATGTCTAATTCTGGAAGGATCATGTTATGTTGGGAGCAGTATTTATAAGTCTTAGTGCAAGCAAGAGTTTTTCACATTTCATAAAAGTCAAAGTGTTATTCATGGGAGATTCATCCAATATTTTTCTTTACTATGATGTTTTGTACGCTCTAAATCATCGATAACTGTAACGACACCTCTTCACGTCTTCTTTCCTCGATATTCATCACACTCAAAAATTCGATAGACTAACACGAACTGAATTCAGGGACTGAATTCCTTTTTTGGTTGGGCGAATGTGACAACTCGTAATTTCAGGTCATTTTACAAACTTTAAAAGTTTCACTATTTCATCATTTATCGTAAACTATGTTTACGAGTATCAAATTCGCGTAACCTTAATGGTTTAGCTGCGAATTCATGAACATATCATCAAGGACATTCCATATAGACTAGGTTTAGTCTACATATCATCATCATCATCATCATCATTATATTAGTTCATGCATGGTTTTGCATATTACATTAAACGTATAATTTCATATTAAATAAACGCTATCGCGTATATAATTATTTTGAACATTTGATCCGACACTTCCAAAAATTATCCCTATATTTTTATACTCATATTAAGTTTATAAAAATATTATTATTAGTTTACCCTTGTTTTTAAATTTATTTCGTATATAAATTGTTATATTTATATTATTACGACGGTTTTCGTATATGCAACTCGATAAATATTTATTTCACTCAACTCATGTAAGAAATGTATTTTTATAATTTTATGACCTCAATATATTTTATCTTGACCCTTTAAAAGTTATTTTTATCTAACGCTACCCTAAATACTCAAATGTGTATACAATTTACCACATGTCTTCAATTAACTTACATACAACTACACTTAAACATAATTAAAAAAAAAATGTGTTAAAGAATGACTAACACCCCCTTGTCGACACAAGGGGGGTGAGTCACTTGTGTTTGTTAAATATCTCTACTAGTATAATGTATTATACTCACACTTAACACATACACACAAAATATCAAGGTGAAAATCAAACCATTCCTCTCTCTCTCTTCCTCACACAACCGGCCACACCAAGGAACATAGAAGGGATCATAAAAAATTTTGCAAGTCAAGTTTTATTCACTCTAGTATCACTCTTGATTAAGGTTGTGCAATAAACACCTTGGGTGATTAGGAAAAATCCATTGTCCATAAACCTCATCAGTTACTAGTACATCCATATTCATGTTAATATTTCATATTCATTGTTTTATTCATTTCATTTTACTTGAGAAAACATGCAAGTCATATGATGTTTATACCACTTTTTCATTGATTTTAAGAGTTATATATATTTGTCATCCTATAAATACTCCTTGTTATAAATCACTCTTGGTGATGTCTAGAAACCCATGACACCCTAAGAAGGTGTATGGTAAGATTAGAATAGCTTCGGAGTTGTTTTGAATTGGTTGGAATAGGTTTGGAGCGAGAAAAACTCATTTCGACAAGTTTTCTAAAGGGTCTGTCCTTATTTTGAAATTATGGAATTTTCGACAGTAAGCAAAATATTTTGGGCTAGATATTTGGAAAATATACTTTAAATCGAAAACGTGGCCGCTTGAACGGGTTAAAACGAGCTATAACGAAAAAGTTGCTATTTTGAAGTTTTGACGACGAAAACTATTAATTCCAGAAAATTCAGCATGCTGTCTCGACTTTTTACGAGTCAAAAATGAGTCTTAAGCGTTGTTAAATGTGTCGACTTATCAAAAATATATTAGTATATGTTATCACGATTCCGTGGATATAAAGAACGTAGAAAACGGACTTATAACGACTAAGTTATTCACATTTTAAACAAGTTGCCGTAACTACTTTACTATAAGTAAAACTAATATAATTTCTTATTACAATTATTACGGCCACGAAGGACCATGTTGAGGGTCGTTTGTAACAATGACAGAGTACTTTTTATAAAGTGATGTCTTCTAGTAAAAGTAAGTTCGCATAGCCTATTTTCCAAAATGTCCAACCGTTTGTCAAGCGGAGTTGTAACGAATAAAATACGGTCACTTAAACTTTGCCGAAAATCATCCTTAAACAATATTTTGGACGCAAGTACCATACTTTAGCTATATTTTTTCTCTATGCGAGACCTCTAGGATGGAAACTTAAACACTAAAACTTTGAGATAATGATACAAGCTTCCCAAAACCGTTGAGTTCGTTTCTAAACACTCGACGTGCATTATTTTACGACTAGCTTTTCGAGGCCGTTTAGTCACTTTCATAAAAATTTCAACGACATTATTTTACGACGAAAAGTTATAATTTCCTAATAAATCACTAAATGATTATCGTCGGATATCATTTCAGCGTAAATACATTTGGAGTAATTTAAAAATGGTCAAGACGTTAAGAGATTATTTTCGACGAAATATTATTTTCAAAAATTCATAAGTGGTATAGATATCATCCGAATTGCATGCATAACATTACATCATAACTTATTATGTATCATATCATTCATAATAGGTCAAGTTTAGAGATTCACGCTACATTTCGGTGTATCCACTTTTGTCATTATAATCATTGCAACAGGTGAGTTCCATAGCCCAATTTTTCAATTGTTTTAATACTTTTATTAAACTCTTTGGGGGAGATACATGCTCAACAACTTTTATGGCATTCATGTTTATTTGCAACTATATGTTTATCTGAATTGAATGTTTAGTCATATTCTATATCATAAATCATTGAGCTAAATGTCTTGGGATAATCATTGAGCTAAATGTCTTGGGATAATCATTGAGCTAAATGTCTTGGGATAATCATTGAACTAAATGTCTTGGTATAATCATGAACTAATGGTCTTGGAATTATTTGAAACAACACTCATATGTGTTATATCAATTGAATATTGATAGATTAAGTAATGTACTGTTATGTGAATTCATTTGACATCATGCGTTTGAACATAAACTATACATTTTTTGGCAATGGTTGTAAACACACAGTTGCAAGTTTTGTATGGGCGGAACTTGGAACTGAGTGGATTTACAATGCCTTTGCTGCATAAACGATTTTGAAAGGCTTTACATTTCAACGCAAACTCTATGAACTCACTCAACCTTTGTGTTGACACTTTTAGCATGTTTTTATCTCAGGTATCTAAGGCATTCACTTCATGGCATGCATGTAGACCTATCATAGGGTCGTGGTGACGACGCGTCACACATGGGATTTATGCATTTTAAAACATCGTTTGGCTTGTAACAAACTTATTTCCGCACAAATTGATTTTCATTTGGGACCTATCTTTGTAAACTCTGATTATTTTATTAAATCAAACGATGTATTTTCCAAACGACACTTTAGGTCATTCAATATATCTATAACTGTGATGCTATGACAGTCAATCCCCAGGAATTCCATTCCGCTGCAAAACAGGTAATTTGGGGGTGTGACAAGCATGCTCATCTGGATCATGTCAACCATCTTTTGTAGAGTCTCCCAAGATAGATGACTCAACTGCTTCTGAGTCCTCTTGTCTTCACCTTGATACTTGATATACTTGACCATGTACATCTTTTGCTGACTCTTGGTGGGAGGTCTTTGCAGCTTCTCTAGCTCCCTTTGTTGTCTAAACTGGCTCTGTCTTCTTGCAAGAATTTCTGATCATATAGCTCTTTATTGATGCTTGATTCCTTCATCATTTACAACTTTTCTTGTACTTCCTTTGCAGCATTCCATATCTGCCAGTCTTCTTCCAACTTAGGCATCTTCTTTGTTCTTATCACAGCTTCCCTTTGTCTATCTTCTTCATCCCACTGTTCTGCAAGTTTCTTTGCTGCTTCTTCATTGAGCCTATCCAATTTAGCTTTAGACAACTTCTTCTTCTTTGGTTCCTCTTGCAGAATACCCTTTCCTTTATCTTTGGGATCAATCTTTGGAGCTGAAGAGGTTGCTTCAGAGATACCTCCTTCTTTAATCACAACTCCCTTTTCCTTAGGTTTGGATGCTGACTTGGGATTCTTTCTTAAATAGAGGACTCGAGGCTTCTTGTAGACAGGTGAAATAGGAAAATTTTTCTTCAGGCTTGGTAGTCCCGATAATAGCATGTTTCTCTCTTTCTTCCTCATCACTATCTTTATGTGGTGTGATAGTGATGGTTGTAGCCTCTGTAGTTGATATCTGTTGTAGTTCTGCAGCTACTTGGAATATGGGAGATAGTACTGATTGTGGAACTTCAGGAGTGCTAACCATAGTACTAACATTACTAACTACAACACTAACAATACTAACTCGGATAGTACTGATAGTGCTTGTAAGAGTACTAAGTACTTCTTCTATGTCTTTCTTGGCCTCAGTATCAACCTGAATCTGAACCTCCTCTTCTTCTTCTTCATAAAAGGGACTTTCAAATGGACCACCTTGCCATTGACCAAACTCTTGTCTTCCCTGAATGTATGAAATCCTCCCCTGTTTGGCAGAATCCTCACTGGAATTACTAGAGATCATGAACTTGGTATTCTTTTTCTGTGATGCAGTGGCTGGAGTGGTTGCTGCAGTAGTCTTTGAAAGAACTTTAACTTGATGCTCCAATCTTTTCATTTTGAGCAGCATTTTGGTATGTACTTTGGAGGCATTTTTCTTGGTCTCCTCCAAAGCAGCTTCCAGCCTGTTCACCTTTTGACATAGAAACCTGTACAATTCTGTCATATCCTTTAGTGTCAAGTTGCCCTCACCACTTCCACGGTGTGACCTGCTGAAAGGTGGGTCATTGGGAATTGAGTTGCACTCCCAGCCTAGCATGAGCAGATGCAACCCCCTTTTAAGCCTTTTCCTGGTCCACCCTGTGGCTGGCTCACTTGGTGTTGGCATGGGTTGGGTCTTACTTATGTTACCACTGGCCTCACTACCTTCTAAGCCTGGTTGAGTAGTGGCAACCCTAACCATTCTATCTCTTTCATCACCTTAGATAGGCTCATCTGGTTCAGTTTGAGAAGGATAATGGTCCTGAGTTGTCCCACCCTCCTGTCTGGTATGCCTACTAGTTGATGATTGTTGATGTGTGTCTGAGTGATCACCATATGTGGGTGTGTGTTGGGAGCCATCTTTGCTTGATGGTCCTTCACCTTCTGCAAGCAACATGTAAGAAAACAAAGGCACTACACTCCCACTCTACCCCTTCACATCCCTTGACATATTTGAGAAAACTTTGGATTTGAGGATTTTGGGTAGATAAACATTTTTGTAAGACTGCAAGTTTTGTTTCTGAAGATCCAAAAATAATTGAATAAACCTGGGATACATCATAAATTTGTTTTCATTACCAGCATTTTTAATCATACCCTCAAAAATATAGTTTGAAAAATTGAATACCCTGCCTGTTGCAAGGCAGATCAAGGCTGTGGCTATATTAGTGGGGAATACATCCCAACCAGTCCTTTTGTAACTCAAAGAATGAAGGAGGGTATAAATGAGAAACCTCCATCGTGGGGAAAAATGGTTTTTCTTAAAATTAAAAGTGTTGTCATCTGTTAGGTTCCCATTTATGTAACACAAGTAACAATATAAGAAATAGAGATGAAGAGTGATCGGTTGAACAAGTTATCACACACACGAATATAAATGATGAAGAGTTATGCGTAGGAAATGTAATAAGATGAACAACCAACTCCCAAATGGGAGTTTACAAGACTATTTATAGGAGAGGGAGCTAGGGCAACACTCCAAGTCCCTTCCTTTCCTTATTAGGCTTGGGCTAAGGCTTATGGGCCTTCTACATAAGCCTAAGCATAATAACAAACATAAATGCCTAATTAAGCTAACTATTACATATTAATTACTAACACTTGTAATCTAGTTTAGGAGTGATTCCAAAAATCTCCCCTTAAGTGTTGGTGATTAATGATATGAGTGATAACGTTGTAGGTGCTGATGTAATAGTAGCTTTGACGTCTTCTGACATTCTTCTTTCTTGTGAGAAGAAGTGTCTTGATTCCAACAATCTCCCCAGTGTAGGGATCTTGTTTACTTTGAAGTTTTTCAGCTTTGACGTCTTCATATTCTTTGTTCTTTGATCTTTGTTCTTTGTGGTGGTAGTGATAGTATGTTGTGGTTATCTGCATCAGGTCCTCTTCGTTGCTCCAGTGTCTCCACGTCTTTCTCCAACATGCTCACACATTCTTTAATGTTTGATTTCAGTGTTGATGTAGTTCTCTAAGTCTTTAAACTTTGTAGATTCTTAAGTTGATGAAGAATCATTTTGACTTTGTGATGCTTTTGATATTGTGAGAACTTCATATATGATGTGGTTGGTATGAGCATGTGGAGAATCAGCACGATCTTTTCCACCCGCAAGCATCCATAAGAAGAAAACATAAAAGATGGGTTAGAAATAGTCCAGCGCTTACAAGTTTGAACTTCGAGTGTGTTAACATCATAGTGTGAAAACACGACTCTAATTCTCACTAAGGCTGTTCTTGAACTGGAGTCCCACAAGTGAGATATCACGATGTACCGAAGTACACCTACAGTTCAGATGAGTCGCTGAGGTACACCGAAGCATCACCCTACGACTGTAGACCGTTTGAGACACACTAAGCGTAACTCACAAGGAGTTACCGAAGTGACCTGCTGTCAGGGCTGTTTGATGTTGACCCTGGCAGGAGTTTTCATTCAATCACTGAGGATCACAGTTGTGATCCCCTCATAAATATTCTCGACAGATTGCTAAGATATGTGAAGGACTCGATAATGTATCACTTGTTTTCTTATTGTTGAACGACAAGCGATGAATTGTCAAGTGTACCTAAGAGATCTTTTGATGAATCTCGTGGCTCTAGACTCAATAGTGCGCGTTGGTTTTCCTGAGCGGAGACTATGGAGAGGGTCTCCTTCTTTAATACCAGCAATCTCTAAGAGAAAGCCGATAGTTTACGTAGGGTTCCCTGTGAGAATGAAACAAGCTTCTGTTGAGAGAAACTTGAGTAGCTAAGAAGGTTTAGTGCATGCGTCACTGGGTCCATGACGACTTTGATCTTCAATACCGGTGTCATCAAGTGACAACCAGTAGCATATGAGTTGAACCCGGTGTCTGCCCTAAGTTGAATAATCTGGAGGGCTATTTATTTTCACCCTTTTCTTTACTTTTCTTTTTAATTCTTCAACTCCTTCTTTCTCCGATTCTCATTTTCTCCTTTTCATAATCATACCTAAGGACTTCTAAATTCTAACTATTGGTGGTGTCCTTGGATAGATCCCTCCGGCTCTGGCGGATCATAGGACGGTTATTCCTAACCTTACTCACCTTATAACTCCATGACAAACCTATGTTGCCATTAAAATCATTATCTAGAAAATCTCTCAAAGTGGTTATGAGTACAAGCATTTTGTACCACTGTTGAGAGTTTATGATTTTGCAAAAATACTCCCCCTCCACACGTGCATAAGTATTTTGACAGAAATCTGCACGGTGAGAGAAGAGCACGCACTTTTGAATTGATCAACTCTAGATAGACGATTCCCCGCGAGACACGGTTACATCACTGACTAGGTCAGCTTGAAGTTGTAAACACTCCTTGGTGAGGACGTTTGACCCGTCAAGGTTCAAGTCTATCAAGAGTTTCTCGAATACAGATCCCTCCTCTCCCTTGAATTCCATCTCTTCTTCGACCCTATGCCTTCACGAATCTCCTTTAACCGATAAGCTAATCCGTCCCTGACTTTCTTCAATGTATGATCCCTAAACTTGTGAAGCTCTTTGCACGCCATAAAGCAATTGTGATGTAGTTCACTTCGGTTGACTACACCAAATGGCTTCTTGATGAGGGTGTACTGAGCAAGTTGGTTTATGTCGGGAAGGTCTAGCTGAGGTTTTGTGAGGTTAACACGCTTCTGATATGATTCCACGGCAAGTTGAATATCTTCTACACGTTCTTGGATCACGATGCTGCGGATGAATATGAGTAATGACTTGATGTACTCGCGTTGGATGTTTGTTGAGAAGTGTCGCATTCTTCCTTGTACCTTGGCCAGAGACATATCTTCAATTTCATTGAGCAACAGTCTTGGGAAATCCGCTTCAGAGAAATCATATTCCTTTTCGTCTTGTCGTTTGACCATGATCTTCTTTAAGAATGTGTAGTCCCACTTTGACGAAAGAGTGATATGTTGAATTGAAACGATCCATTTGTCACTGAACACTTCCTTTTTATACTTAAGCACCTGGCAGCTCCTGTATTAGATTCTTCGTCTTTCAGGCCAATGATGAATCCCATACAGTGCATCGAGGTCATACTTTTCCACTTTGTCAGCAAATATGTGTGTGGCATCTTCCTCGATGGCTATGCTGTTGGAGTATGTTGCTGTCGGGAAAGGGAGTGTGAGTGATGTAGCATATTTCTTGGAGACATCACTACCGTGTAGAAGAAACTCGAGGTCGTTGATGAGTGTGTAAATACTCATCATTTTTGGTCAAATCGGAACTGCAAAACGTCTAAAAATGCTCAGAAATGCATCGAAATACTGAAAATATTCCAAAATTGCATTTTATATGTTTCAGATGCAAAATGTTCAAAATCAGATGAAAAACGAGCAAAGTTTGCATAATTGGCAGTTTCAGTCCCCCGACTTTCAGAAAATGGCAAAATCAGTCCCTAGGCACTTAATTTCAAAAGAAAAATCACCAAAGGTCCTTTTAAAATCATAAGTTGTCAAAATTAGTCCTTTGGTGAAAAGTATCAAAAAGTTTGAGAAATTACAAATTTGGTCCTTGTATTTTAAAAATGTTCATGTTTAATCCTTGGAATTTCATAATTGGTTAAATTGGTCCTTGGATTATTGGAGATGGCAAGATAGGCCCTTGGACTACAACTTCATAATTTACAGCTTTGGTCCCTGGATTTTCAGAATTACACAATGAGTCCCTAGTGTTGAAATTGGATTCAAATCCAATCCTTGGTCCATTATATATCCCAAGCCCAACAAATATCCAACCCGGTCCAATCCCTTTATATCCAAACCCAACCCGTTTACCCGAAACCACCACGGTTTAAATAAACCGCCAAACCCGCCTCCTTTTTCCCTGTCTTCCCCGACCACCATGTCCCCTTCCCCTCACCTCCAGCCACCCTACTCCATCTTTGTCTCCCCCCTCCAAACACCACAATCCAAAAGGCATTAATTATCTCCTCCCCAAACACTCAATCCACACAACTGTCAAAATATCCATTTCCCGCCAAATTGGAGTCAATGGCCAAGATCATATTTTTTCATCCAATGGTGGAGATTAATGCTGGGATATATTCAGAAGAGAGAGGGAAGACACTTGGAGTATAAAAGGAAGCATGAGGAGAGAAGTAAAGTAGTAGATTTTAGTTTTAATTTTTCTTAATGTCGTTTTTCTTATCCATGTATTAGTTTAGCTTAAAATAGGTAATCTTTTGTTTCTATGATCAAAATTAAAGTTACTTTATCATTGTAATCAGTTTTAAGAATCCATTTCAAGGTTTGGTTAAAATTTATGTGCTTGTGATTACTGTTGGAATTTTCAAACTCATGTTCTTATATTTAAGCTCCAATTAGCTTATTTGCTCATTCAACCAAGTTAACTTAAGTTATTTATAGCTTTTGAAAAGTTTTTGAATCATTTCAAGCAATATTGGTCCATGGTCAACAAAAGTCAACTGTTGAGATTGATTTGGAAATGGTGATGAATTTGGTTGATGCAGCTTGGATTTGGGTTGGAAATGGTTTAGTATAGTGGTATTGGGATTTGGTTTTAGCCTGCATGCCAGCTGGACCTTGTGAGTTCAAATCTCATTTCCATTTTTTCTTTCAGTATTGCATAGTATGCTTGTCTGTGTATCTGTAGCCACCATTAGTGCAAACTTGTTTATATAGTTGTATTTAGTTCATATAAGCTCAGTTTGATTAATATCTCAAGCCTGTTCACTAGTTAGCTTTATTAAATTTGCATAGCAGTTGATTATAGGGTGTTTGGAATTGCTGCACTATCTGTCTTTAAGGTCATTGCAGTTATAGGTTCCTGTTGTTTCATGTTTGCTTAGCTCCTTTGAACTCATTTGAGTCATAACTTGTGCCTGCATTTGCTCATAAGTCAAAATTGCCTTTTAACTGTCTTAAGACCTTATCTGTTGAGTTTTTACAAGATCAAAAGTTCATTTTGTGTGTTAAATACATAGAGATAGATTGTAGTAACTTTATTTCATCATATTAGATCCTAATCAGTCCTTAAATTGAGCCCAAAGTTCCATTTAGTCAACTTTTCAGTTTCTTCAAAAGTCAAATTGCACAAAAATCCAGTTTTGACCCAAGCTAGGGAGATTTTTAGTGGATTCATTTCTGGACCAATTTCAATGAAAATTGTAGGTTTAAAAATTTCACCTGGTCTTGTTTCTTATTATCATTTTTGTGGAATTTTGTCAATTTTTTAGAAGCCTCAAATGAGCTTGTCAAAACAGGCTTATCTGCCCTGTGCACACTGCACTGATCTGCACAGGTTTTGTGCAGATCTTGCAGCAGTTGCACAGAGCTCTCAAGAGATTGTCTAGGCTTCATCTTTAGCTTATAGATACCCACCCAGGTCTAGTGCAGGGTCCCACTTCTGTTTTGAAGTTTCAGTTTATTTTGAAGCCTGTGCATAAGTTCAAAGTAGACACCCTCAAACTGTTTTTAGTACATAAGTTCAATTTCATCAAATCTGTTGTAATTGCAAATCACTGGTTTAGGCTAGTTAAAACTTGTTGCATTTTGGCTCTTTTAGCTTATCCAAGCTTCTGTTTCAGTTTGGTGGCCCTTGGTGCTCACTAGCTTATTCCAAGTGCTTATTTCTTAGCACTTTGCACATCAGTTTCATATTCCTCCACATAGCCCCATGTTTTTCCATTTTTCCTAGCTTCCTAATATTATTTTAGACTTTTCCTGAAATTTTCAAATTTTTCCTAGCTTGTTTGCTATTTTTCTTAATTTAAATTAGTTTTTAAGCATTTTTAAATAGCATTTAATATAAAAAATTAAGAAAAGTTTCAAAAAAATAAATTTTCATTTTTCTTAAGTTAAGATAAATATAAAAAGCCAAAAAAAATATTTTTCTAGATTTTTCTTAGTTAAATTTGTATTTTTAGATAATTTAATTAGTTTTAAATAGTTTTTAATTCCTAGAAAATCCAAAAATATTCAGAAAAATACAAAAATAGTTTTGAAAATTCTCTTTTGATATTTTAGATTTTTCTAATTCATAATTTTATTTTTCTAGCTTTATTTCCTATTTTCTTGTATTTTAGGTTAATATTAAATAGTTAAAATTAGTTTTATATCCACCGCAATCTGACAAGAACAATCAGAGCAAGTGAAGTTGTCAAAATCAACTCTGAGGTTGTTCTTTCCATTCATTGTGTAACCGTCAGGGAAGATGTCTTCCATCGAGAGAACATTTGGTGCATCAACATTTTCCATTTGGATGTCCATATCGTGATCTGAAAGACATTTGGATTAACATAACATATTCAATAACTGGACAATAAAATCAACTGTTAACTAACATAATGTCTTTCGATATGTTGGTTAATGTTACGAGTCCAACGTCACTTGTTTGTCCAATAGTCCATAGTAGTCGTGAAAAGTTTCGTGAGTTTGTTAATTTTGAATTTTCAAGTCCAAATTTTAACTTATTTTCACAGCATATTTACCATTTAAGCTTATTAGTGACATTTTGGTTTCGAGCCGTTATGATTTATTTATTGATAACGCTACACACGTCATTCAGGGTCAAAGGAACTTCCTTTTCTTCGAGCAAGTTTTATAACACCCTAGGCAGTGAACCTAATCGTTGTAGTGTAGTATTAGGGTAAGCCACGGGTATTGATATCGTTCTATAGGGGAATAGGAATGCTAGTGAGAAGTTACTACGCTAAGGTTGGGGTTGAGGAAAATTATTTTTTATCTTTTTATGTTTTTTAGGAATTAGAAAGGTACGAATCTCGAGGTTTGGATTTGGGGGTTGGTATTTCTACCGATTAATCTACTTATCTAATTATCTAATCTAAGGTGTATGTAGTCTATGTCTAATTATTGTGTGCTCGTATGATAGTTTAAAGATGTGTTCACTTAGGTTTTATTACTCCTTAATTATCTCCTATTGATGGTTGAATTGTCACGTCCTTATTCTTAATCGCGTTGTGTGTCTAAAGTCGTAGGGTATGCGTTTATCCCTAACTCTTTGAAACTACCAAAGGGTCTCGTCTACAAAATCTCTAGGAATTATAAACTCTAACTCTAAGGTACTCTTTGGATGGTTTAGCCTACAACTACTCTAGGTGTTATAGTCTAAGGTTCACAAAGATTTAATCAAGCATTAACTACACAACGAATGACCTATCGCATTACTAGATCATTAACAATTAAGATAAGAGACAACCAATCAATATTCAATAATTAAGTTTCATATTCCCTAAGCAAACACACAAATAAATTAGCCGGACATGGAGAACATGCAAGCATACACACAAATAATTGAAGACCTAATTGAATTAATGAAGTAAAACACTTATCTTGTGGTAAGATAGGGTTTGGAACCCTAAAATAATGTACAAGACAGCCTTGGTTCGGTTTAGGTTTTTACTCCAAAAGACTACACACTAAAACTGAAAAATTCGGATTCTATATATAAGATTACAATTGCGACGGCGTCACCTTATGAATTGTGACGCCTTCGGGTCGCCGTCATTAGGGTTTCGTCTTGGCCACGTTAGTCTTGTGATGGCCCCACCTTATGCTTGTGACGCCGTCCCCTTCAGTCTCTGACGCCGTCTGGATCAAATCTAGGCCGTCTGAGTTGCGACGGCCTACTCTTTTAAAGCCTGACACCGTCACTTGAAAATAAGCAATTTGGCTACTGAGCCGTCACAGAAGTGCTCTGACGGCGTCGCAATTAACACCTGACGCCGTCTCCTTGTATTTCAGCAGCTTGAGTGTCTTGATTCTTGACTTTGGACATTTTCTTCGTATATTCACGCCTTTTCGTCCCAATAAGTGCCAGTCCAGCAATTTGCCTTCAAGATACCTAAAAAGTGAAAAGGAACGATTTTAAGTAATAACGGATACAAAAGTGATCAAATAAGGGCTTAAACGACCCCTCCAAAAGGTACATTTTAAAACCTTATCAAATATCCCTACACTTAGTATTTGCTTGTCCCCAAGCAAATGTGCTTTTAGCCAATTAATTTATAAGTTAGGAGTCATGAAGCATTGGTTTAGAATAATCCACAACACATATAAGCCCCGCAAAATTCATAACAAGCACGAAAATTACATACTAGCACCTCACATGGGGTGTTTGGGTACTCACATCTCTCGGGTGTATATGAAATATAACAAGTTGGAAATGGAAGATAAACACTCATTAACCGGTCCTAGTACATAGATTACCATAGGCTTGAGAATAGATCAAACCTCCATCGCTTTGGCGTAAGCACCTAGGAAAGACTATCAAAGAGGTCTTTAAAGGGTTGTAATGTTAGGCTTACGGTAGGGAAACAAAGGGTTTGGTGGGATAGGCTATTTAGTGGTGGCAAGTCAAAAATCTCTATGTTACAAGCATACGAAGAATGGCGTTGCTAAGCCAAGACTCGACACTCTAAACTCTAGATAACTGAAACACACAAACATAAATTTAAAGGATAGATGTAAGATGGTAGCCCGTATGATTTTTTTTGAACACTCTATTTTTTTTCTTTCTCTTTTTTCTATTTTATTTTTGATTTTTTTTTCATACACTCTTACTCTGCCATCCTCTACGGTAACATCAAAATGATAGGGATTTATAGGCACATCCCTACACTTGAGTTTTTATTACTTCTAACACTAATTTGACCCGAATTGAAAAGATCAAAACACTTGGGGTACGTTATTATGCAAATAAGGGAATTTAACGTTCCTTTCTAGTCATTTCATAAACTTTAACTTTTCCCATGAGTCCCAATCGTCCCAAAACTGTATACAAAGGATATGACTCGACTTAGCAACTCATGCAAGCAACTAGATAATTGAACTAAGGGTTTGGGGTGATAACAATAATGCACTAAAAGTGAGTGCATACAAGGTAGGCTAAGGCGATTTGGGTGTACATTTGGGGGTGGGGTGTAAACAATGCTCTTCATTGATATTCCGGAAAAACCGAAACATCACGAGAACCGCGAAAAGGATAGGCTCTGAGGGGTTAACTAGGGGTATCGTGTACTAAAAGTGAGTACAACGCAAAGGTGTGGGGGAATTACTCAACCAATGTGGAAGAAGTAATTATATTACAGGTATCAAACAAGGGTTATCCTAATGCCTCTTATCATTTAGTTATTCCTAACTACACAAGTGTAGTCTTACTAGCGATCTTGGGATGCATCACAAAACAAGTTCTAGAATCTATAATACTACCGGTTCACACATTAAGCATTAAAGATGAATGCTTTAATTCCTACTAATCTAAGGGTGATCCTCACATTTTTGGGTGGAATTTAAGTGGTAAAGGGTTTTTGTGCTAGTCATACAACTTCCTATCCGTGAGACGCTTTTGTTAAGACTAATGGCCCACTCCTATATGTCATGAAATTTTTTTAATTTGGTGCCAAAATTACCCTAACCGACATTTTCTCATGGTTTATTACACAAATACAATTGGACAAAGCAAATATTCAAGGATAAGCATAGTTTCAAAGTTCCCGTTTTATTTTCCCTCCCTACACTTAAACTGAACATTGTCCCCAATGTTCCCCGAAAGTATCAAAGTTATGATAATAGAAGGTAATGAAAAACGAAAGAAACTAATACTCCCTTGATTAGCTCGGTAGGATCCGTGTAAAGTGGTCGTTAAATTCTTTTCAAGAAGAATGTATGCGTGAAAAGCTCCTTCCAATCTTATGTATCTTCTTCTTAATAAATTAAACCTGCACAATTGAAGAAAACAAACGAAACCTTCGCGTAAAATCGGCGGTAATAATATATATAAGACTTTATTAAACTAGGATATAATGCTTGTGGAATGGATGTTTACAGAATTTCTGGAAAATTAAGACCTGGAAAATTCCAAAAATTTATAAGTAGCTCAGAAAACGAGAAAAAAGTAATCTGTTGTTTTTACTCCTTCCTGACGCCGTCAGGTTGCGATCCTGACGCCGTCAGGCTATCCTGACAAAAACTGGTCTGCGATTTTCTGGAAAAAATTCTGGAAAAATTACATCTTTAGAATCGGAAAAATTTCGCAAAACATCCATTATGACTCGATACAAGCATTTGACTCGAACAAACGCACATATATATCTTTTAACTAATTGCAATTCTCATGTTTACGTTTCTTTTGAAAACGTGTGTAATCCTCCCTACACTTATCCTTTATGTAAAATACCTTTATATGCAATTAAGACGAGGTTAAAACAAAATAAAGCATTTTTACAAATTTAAACATGAGAATAAGCAATCAATAAAAGATATATGACACTAACAAGCAAACAATTAAGCATGGGTTGCCTCCCACGAAGCGCTTTTCTTTATTTATGAGTCTTGTAGCTAGACTCGTAGTCGTGCCCTTACGTGACTTCATTACCGTCATCTTCTTCCTTCGCTTTCCTTTCGTCGAAAGGGCGTAGACGTTGTATGCTTACCGTGGATTCCTTGCCAACGTCGTCTATTATGGTGACGGTTTTGTCCTTTAGATTGGTTTCCTTCACTGTAAAAGGCCCAAACCATCTTGGTTTGTTTCTACCTTATAATGCCCTTATCCGTGATTTGTACAGAAGTACTTTTTCTTCCTTTGTGCCTTTGGTATCGAAGTGGGATTATTTCCTAACTTCTTATCGGGCTTCCACAATGTTGCATGCAATCCTTGAACCATAAAATCTCTAAGCCCTTTTTCCCAATCGTTCATTTTCTTCTTAACTATATTGCTAGAGACTTGTGGACTTTCACCTGTAATCTTCTCCATGATCTTAAGAGGATATCTTGGAACGATGGGTATCCTAGCGTACCCTTTTCCGCTTTTAAGTATCATGATGCCCTCCCTGCATTTGATGGTTGCCTTGGCGGTGGCCAGAAATGGTGTCCCAAGAATGAGTGGCATGTTTCTATCTTCCTCAACATATATGATCACGAAATCCACCGGATAAACGATATTAGCCACTTCTATTAAAACATCCACCGCGGTTCCTATGGGGTAGACATAGGTGTGATTAGCTAAGGACAGTCTAAGATCGGTCTTGGCTGGCTTCTCCCTAGTCAACTTATTATAAATTGATAATGGCATTATGTTCACATCAGTCCCCTGATCAGCTAAGGCATTTATATTATCAATATCACCTATGCTACATGGTATCACGAAGTTCCCTGTGGTGTCTCGTTTTTTTGTTAAGGGTTTTTTTAGAACCAACTCATACAAAGGTCCCATAGGCAGGGCGTCATACTCTTCTTCTGTTATTTTTCCTTCAAGGGCTTCCCTAAGAACCTCATTGTACCTAAAGTTGTTTACTTGGTTTGCAATGGTTTTTCTGTTAATTTCGTGCTTAAGGTAGTACTCAATGGTCTCGGGCTCATCATTAGGTTCAAAATCCTCCCTCTTGCTTTCCTCAGTTTTCTTCACCTCAACCTTTCCACCCTCCGGCATAATGGAAATGGCGTTAACAAACGAAGTAGGAGGACAATCGTTGCTTCTTACTAGTACCTTTTCGGGAACTTTTGTTTTGGTATATTCTTTTACCAGGTTCATCATTTCCGTCATTTTTGCTTGCATTTCCTCTCTCTGCCTATAAACCTCCTCTTCAAATTTGGCTAATCTCTCCGTATGAGCTGCCATGTACTCCCTCATTTGTTCCTTAAAGCTTGGTGAGAGTGGTATTGGGGAAGTAGAACGGAAGCTCCTTTCTGAATTGGGGTTTTGCTCACGACTTGGGGATTCCGAAAAAGGTGTTGGATGGTTAGTGGAATTGGCGGAATTGACTGCTTCTCGAGGGATTTGTACGGGAGCTCTTTTATGCCTTTCCATAAGATAATCAATCCTCCTCTCAATAGCACTCATTTGCTCCTCGGTGATGTCGGAAGATTCAAGAGGAGTTGATATGGCATTAACCACGTTAACAGTGGTTTCAGGAGATTCATTCCAATCTTCGTAGCTTTGATCAGCAAGCTCTTCTATAATATCCCAAGATTTCTCTGCATCAAAGTTGCTGAGCCTTCCACCGGCGGCTTGATCGATGGATCGTCGAGTGATGAAATCGATATGGTCATAGAAGATTTGGATTTGAAGCCAAAGATCAATGCCATGATGAGGGAGTTTACGGATTAGGTCCTTGAATCAAGTCCATGCTTTGTAGAGAGACTCACCTTGAAGTTATTGAAATGTTAAGATGTCTCGTCTAAGTTTAGTGGTTCTCCCCGGTGGGAAAAATTGAGCAAGGAAGCGAGAGGTGAGATCATCCCAACTTGAGATGGAGCCAGCGGGAAGTCGCTCAAGCCAATTACTAGCTTGGTCCCGTAGAGAGAATTGGAAGAGACACAGACGCGTGGTCTCCCGAGTAGTAGCATCAAGGTCAATGGAATCGACAATTTTAAGGAAATCCCTTAGATGCTGATTAGTATCTTCGGAACGAAGTCCATGGAATGCACATCCGTTTTGCACCAACCGGATGGTGTCGGATTGCAGGGCCGTAGTTTGGGCTTGGTCGGGAAGCTCAATGGTGTTCATATAGCCTAGGTGGCTTGGTCTCGAGTATTCACCAAGAGTACGGGCTCTTGGCGGGTGATTTGGTGGTAGGTTGATGAATGGTGGATGGTTATCACCTTCCATGATGAAAAGTGATGGGGTTACGAACAAAGGTCACGAAGAAGGGGGATAGACTACGAGAAAGCTAAAAATAAGAAAAATTTACTTGATAAGAATCAAGCAAAGAAACCTAAACGAGGTAAACTACTAACTAGCTATTCTATTCCCCGGCAGCGGCGCCAAAAACTTGATAACGCTACACGCGTCGTTCGGGGTCAAAGGAACTTCCTTTTCTTCGAGCAAGTTTTATAACACCCTAGGCAGTGAACCTAATCGTTGTAGTGTAGTATTAGGGTAAGCCACGGGTATTGATATCGTTCTCTAGGGGAATAGGAATGTTAGTGAGAAGTTACTACGCTAAGGTTGGGGTTGAGGAAGATTATTTTTTTATCTTTTTATGTTTTTTAGGAATTAGAAAGGTACGAATCTCGGGGTTTGGATTTGGGGGTTGGTATTTCAACCGATTACTCTACTTATCTAATTATCTAATCTAAGGTGTATGTAGTCTATGTCTAATTATTGTGTGCTCGTATGATAGTTTAAAGATGTGTTCACTTAGGTTTTATTACTCCTTAATTATCTCCTATTGATGGTTGAATTGTCACGTCCTTATTCTTAATCGCGTTGTGTGTCTAAATTCGTAGGGTATGCGTTTATCCCTAACTCTTTGAAACTACCAAAGGGTCTCGTCTACAAAATCTCTAGGAATTATAAACTCTAACTCTAAGGCACTCTTTGGATGGTTTAGCCTACAACTACTCTAGGTGTTATAGTCTAAGGTTCACAAAGATTTAATCAAGCATTAACTACACAACGAATGACCTATCACATTACTAGACCATTAACAATTAAGATAAGAGACAACCAATCAATATTCAATAATTAAGTTTCATATTCCCTAAGCAAACACACAAATAAATTAGCCGAACATGGAGAACATGCAAGCATACACACAAATAATTGAAGACATAATTGAATTAATGAAGTAAAACACTTATCTTGTGGTAAGATAGGGTTTGGAACCCTAAAATACTGTACAAGACAGCCTTGGTTCGGTTTAGGTTTTTACTCCAAAAGACTACACACTAAAATTGAAAAATTCGGATTCTATATATAAGATTACAATTGCGACGGCGTCACCTTATGAATTGTGACGCCGTCGGGTCGCCGTCATTAGGGTTTCGTCTTGGCCACGTTAGTCTTGCGACGGCGTCACCTTATGCTTGTGACACCGTCCCCTTTAGTCTCTGACGTCGTCTGGATCAAATCTAGGCCGTCTGAGTTGCGATGGCCTACTCTTTTAAAGCCTGACACCGTCACTTGAAAATAAGCAATTTGGCTACTGAGCGATCACAGAAGTGCTCTGACGGCGTCGCAATTAACACCTGATGCCGTCCCCTTGTATTTCAGCAGCTCGAGTGTCTCGATTCTTGACTTTGGCCATTTTCTTCGTATATTCACGCCTTTTCGTCCCAATAAGTGGCATTCCAACAATTTGCCTTCAAGAGACCTAAAAAGTGAAAAGGAACGATATTAAGTAATAACGGATACAAAAGTGATCAAATAAGGGCTTAAACGACCTCTCAAAAAGGTACATTTTAAAACCTTATCATTTATTTACAAGTATGTACGCGTAACAATTCATAATTTTGGTTAGAAATTTAGGCTTAGGCGTAAACAGTATATCATACGCGTAGGCATAAGCTTATGCGTAGGATCTTGACTTACGCGTAAGAAATGTTACGCGTAGGAAAAGAGAGCCTTAGGCATAGAGCTTACGCGTAAGCATATATGGGAGTTTACTCGTAAGAGTGAACCTTATGCGTAGGCCTCATTGTTTACTCATATCCTTCATAGGATACGCGTAGTCCCTTTGTAGAACCTTACGCGTAAAGGTTACGCATAAGATTACTCTTACGTGTAACTTTCTACGCGTAAGATGATCCTTATGCGTAGAAGTCCATGTTAACCTTGAATCTGAATTTTTCACGCGTAATCTGTATGTGATAACATGATTGGATAAAATGGATTGGATAATATGTTAATGAATGAGTTATGATGCATTTGTTTCAGGTTATAAGATTACTCTTACGTGTAACTTTCTACGCGTAAGATGATCCTTATGCGTAGAAGACCATGTTAACCTTGAATCTGAATTTTTCACGCGTAATAACCTGAAACAAATGCATCATAACTCATTCATTAACATATTATCCAATCCATTTTATCCAATCATGTTATCACATACAAACATAGTTACGCGTAATAATTCTTATGTGTAAACCTTAAACCCTAGGGTTTAATTCTTAAGAATAAGGATTCTAGCCATGGAAATGACACCAAATGACACCTTAAACCATAGGGTTTAATTCTTAAGAATAAGGATTCTACCCATTTATTATGAGTATAAACCCTAAATTTCAATTTTATCAACATTTGATGTTTCTGGGCAAGATTTAAGTATGGATATGGTCCATTAAACCTATCACAAACATAACACAACCATCTATTATACCAGAAACACTCTCAAAAGAAAACGCCCAATTCAATCGTATGAACCCTAATTTGAAAAATGATCAATTGGTGTTACTGGGTGGATTTGATTCATAGATATGGTTATAACACATGATTTTGAACATTTAAACACCATTTTTATCATCCCAAACACACAGGTGATGATTTTGTGTTCATACGCATATGCGTAGAACTCAAAATCACTTCTAATTCAATATTTAGCCGTTGGATTTGTTTAAAAATCAAAACCATTGTTCAAAATAACACAAAGATCATTAAGAAACTTACAAATTTGGAGTTTAAAGCACCGATTTGAAGATGGAATGTTAGGCTAGGATTTGGTTGGTAAAGTAATCAATGTGAAAAATTAAATGAGTTTGAAATGGTAGGTAAAGTATTTTGTTAAAATTCGTTTGAGCTTTTGACAACTTCAGTCCCTCCACCTTAATCATTTTCATCCAACGCCCATAACTTCCATTTTGGTTACGTAAAGCATGATATTTGGAAAGAAACTTGACGACACTCCCCCTCGACTTAAGAAATAATGAAATTTTATAAATTTGAGTCCGGGGAGTGTCAGTAAACCAGAAATGTGACCACCATTATCAAAGAAACAATCGGGATAAGGTAACATGCAAGTACAAGCTTTTATGAGACCGAAAAATATTTACTTTCTCCTCCTCAACACTTGACCGAGAAAATACTGAATTTTGAAAGAGTAAAGTGTTGATGGAAGATTTGTACTTACCATGTGTGAAAGAAATTAGATAGGAGAATATTTTTGAATTTTATCAGATTTTATATTATTGTATTTTGTTTTTGAAAATTATTTACAAAAGAGGTTTTGGTGTTTGACTGGTTTTAAGATTTTTTTAAAAGTTCATCCAGTTCCTCTGGAGTCAAACATCCCATACCAATCCGGTGGACTAACTCATTAAACCTAGCAGGAGCTAATGCTTTGGTGAGAAGGTCTGCCAGTTGGTATTCAGTACCCACAGAGTATAATTCAACGCTACCCTTTTCCACATGCTCCTTGATGAAATGATATCGAAGATCGATGTGCTTTGATTTCGAATGTTGAACAGAGTTGCACGAGATTGCAATAGCACTTCGATTGTCGCAATACATCGGGATTCTGTCAAATACGTAACCATAGTCTTTGAGTTGTGTTCTCATCCAAATGACTTGAGCACAACACGCCGACATGGCTACATATTCTGCTTCTGTGGAGGACAGTGATGTACAATCCTGCTTCTTCGATTGCCATGACACCAGTTTATCACCAAGAAATTGTAGAGCATCTGAAGTACTTTTTCGAGAATCTAAGCAACCTGCGTGATTAGCGTCTGAAAATGCGATTTGTTCAAAACCAGAAACCTTCGGATACCAGATTCCCAAGTTAATGGTTCCCTTGATGTATCGGGGGATTCTTTTAGCCTCAGAGAGGTGTTTCTTAGTTGGTCTTGACCGATCACGGGAGCAAAGATATACTGAAAATACAATGTTAGGTCTACTGGCTGTTAGATACATGAGAGACCCAATGATACTTTGGTATTTGGTAAGGTCAACCAGTTTCCCATGTAAATCAGCATCCAGTTTGTTGGTGTGTGCCATTGGGGTGGCATATGTATCACAACTTGTCATTCCATGTTTGTTTAAAATTTCAAGGGCATATTTGGACTGACTCAAGAAAATACCACGGGGTGATTGATGAACTTGAAGTCCTAGAAAGAACGTAAGTTCACCCATCATGGACATTTCAAAATGTTTTTTTCATGAGTTTTGAAAAAGCGTTTGAGTATTTTAGATGTGTTGACCCAAAAATGATGTCATCCACATAATTTTGAACGATTAAAATGTGTGCCCCGTGATATTGTATGAATAGTGTAGGGTCAACCGAACCTTTGATGAAATTATTGGCGATAACAAAGGATGATAACTTATCATGCCACACCCGAGGGGCTTGTTTGAGACCGTAGAGAGCCTTCTTCAGTTTGTAGACGTGATTAGGGAACTCTGGATCAACAAATTCTTCTTGCTGGCTAACATAGACCGTTTCTTTCAGTTGTCCATTGAGAAAAGCAGTTTTGACATCCATCTAAAAAGACCGTGATGTTCATGTGAGCCGCAAACGCCAGAAAAATTCGTACAGCCTCAAGACGAGCAACCGGAGCGAATGATTCTTCAAAGTCAATACCCTCTTCCTGTCTATAACCCTTAGCTACCAGACGTGACTTATTTCTGATTATTGTTCCTTCAGCATCCAATTTGTTTTTCCAAATCCATTTAAGACCAATGACGAAGACCCCTGTTGGTTTTTCAACCAATTCCCATACTTCAAGACGTTTAAACTGCTTGAGTTCTTCTTGCATGGATTCAATCCAGTTGTCTTTGGTCATTGCATCTTTAATGTTTTTAGGTTCAGATTGGCAGACAGTGAGTGCATAAATGCAATGTTCACCGTCTGTGTGAAGACGTTGTCTGGTTACGACTGGTTGATTCGGGTTACCAATAATGTTTTCAAGAGGATGGTCTTTTGTCCAACGATTTGTGGAAGGTTGATGTTGATATACATTCTGCAGATTAGGAGGATTCAAATGGCTTGTTGATGATTCCGCAACATCAGGTGTGGCAGTTTTATTAGCAAACGGATTGAAGAACGCATTTAGATCATAATCTGCAGGTGGCGGTACTTCATTGTTCAGAATATCATCAGCTGGTTCAGCGTTGTTGGATGCGGTTTGTTCGACTGTTGTTGTAGACACAACTGGTGGTGCTTCCTCAACAGTAATTATTGTAGCAGGTGTATCGGGTATTGGATTTTGATCAGGTTGAGCAGCAGAAATATTTGATACAGCTAGAGCACGTTCATCAATATCATCACTAAACAGAGGAGCAAATAGCTGTTCCATTTGACGTCGAGTTAGTTGTAAACTAGGTGCCGCTGATGATGGGGTTTGAGGGAAGTTTAAACGGTTATGACCGGGTTCCAAGTTGTTATGCACAGAAGCCATTTCTGTAAGCTCATCGAAATTTGCATGAATCGTTTCCATAATCTCCCTTATACGACGATTCCAGATCCCGAAACCCTTAGAGTTTTCACAATATCCTACAAAGACTCCAATGTCAGCTTTGGCTTTGAGCTTATGAAAGCCATCACTATCATTATTCGGATATCAAAGGGATCCAAAGACATGAAAGTGTTTGAGATTCGGTTTACGGTTGTGGATAAGCTCATAAGGTGTTTTGTTGTGGCGTTTGGTAATCATTGAACGATTCTGATTGTAGCATGCAGTTGACACGGCTTTAGCCCATAAGTAATATGGAAGTTTAGCATTAATTAACATTGTTCTTGCAGCTTCCACTAACGTACGGTTTCGTCTTTCAACTACTCCGTTTTGTTCTGGTGTTCGTGCAATAGATGTTTGATGCTCAATTCCCACTTTCTCATAAAATGCACGAAGAGTTTTGTTAGTGCAAATATTACGATATTTAATCTATACAGTTTCGTTTTTTTTGATTGATGACAAACATGTAACTTGTAATACATAATGTAAAATGTACAAGTTACTTGTAATCACACTTTGTCTCAACATACATTCAACTCCTCTCGATGTCTCAAGTCCTCGTATGTTACAACACAGGTTCGTACATGTTTGTTATGTGGCATTATGATCAAACCCATTAACAAATCATTTAGAATGTTTAAAATACGTTTAGAGTCACTAAGTATTTTAATAGGTTAACCATTCTATTTCAAACCTCATTTTACATTTTGCATTCACAAGTATTTCAAAAGGTAACTAGACATTTTATTAACTAGTTACATAATACATTTTACAAGTTTACTTTGATAAACTTTTTTATCTAAAATGGAAATACATATTACATCATGGCATGCATCATCCTTGTAATCTTTAGAAGATTTCATAGAATATTTTGTTTAGATTTGGACTCTACATAGCTTACACAATCTTGGATGGATTTGGTTGACTTTGGTAAGATTTTGGTAATCTTGCTGTCAGACCCCCACGGTACCAAAATGGTACACGGGCGGAACCCTTTTGAGGGTTCCGTGGTCCGTGGACGCTCCTGTCCATTTTGGCTATAAATAGCAAGCCAAACCAAGTTGTTTAATAATCCCTTCAACACACTTTCTCTCTACCATTCTTGTATCATTTAGATCTGTAGATAACAATGTAGAAACATATATTAATCACCCTCACCATCACATGATCATAATGCTTCTAACATTCATCTTTGTTGTAAGCATACTATACATCTTGATCAACCAAGGAAAGCTTGGAGATCTAGCCATTCCCACTCACCACAAGCTGAAGATCTATCACAACAAGTTTAGGGAACTTGTGATCTTCATCATGAAGGCTTCCTATCAATGGAAGATCATTTAGAAGTAGTTATTCATATCCATTAGACATTTGTGTCATGGATCATTAGTGTAAACATCATTGCATCATAACAACACTTTCACCAAACTAGATTAGATGGTTTATGTGTTTGTGCCATAAAACACAAGGTTTGTTATGTTGGGCCATAAAACATATTGGGAGTGGTTGTACCCTTGTAAAAGAACTCGACATCTAGCTTAGTGTCGGAAATATTGTATAGGCGACGTTAGGTTGGTTCTACCTCGAACTAGAACCCGGTATTTAGCTTTGTACCGGAAAAAGTGTAAGCGACGATTGTAAGGTTTTCTCCGCCGAGAAGGGAGCTTGTTGATTTAGTGAAGTAACTCTCGAGTTGGGTACTCGGGGAGTGGAGTAGGGCGGAAAGTAGATCCGTGACCGAACCACTATAAATCATCGTGTTCGGTTTGCACTTTCCTTTCTTTATCTCTTTACTTTTATAGTTGCACTATACTATTGCTTGTGATGTGGTTTGATGTTAATGCTTGTGTGACAACATGGTTTACTATGCTCACAAACAATAATTGGAACTTTCATATTATAACAAGCTTCATAAGCAATTTGATACCAAAGATCTAAAGTTTTTAAACGATAACGTATTCACCCCCCCTCTACGTTTTCACAATTGGTATCAGAGCCACGTAGCTCGTATTTTCAAAACAAATGGTTTTTAAAATAGAGTACGATCCATGTATCAAATTACCATTGAACCGAAAAATAATATGAAAAATGCTTTGCTTGTTATACTTAGAAATTTTGTTGTTAAATGTAACTTTGTATACAAGCTTGAAGGGTTTCTTGAAAAATAAAATAAAAGTTTGTTGAAAGAACTAGTAAGTATTGTATTGTGTACTTATAGAAAATTTACAAAAGAATATGATTTTAAAGGAGTGTTTGGGATAACTATAAATTTAGTTGAAAAATCACCTCCGTAAATGTTTAAGATAAGTTAGATAAGTAGATATGTTGTTAAATATGTGTATTATATGTTTACTATGAAATCTAGTAAGTCACATACGTTTTCTCTATGTAAAATACTAGTTTTGGTGAATCTGTCTCAGAGGACCACGGCATCAAATCTTATAAAGGGCGGATCCCTTTATTTGGTTCCGTGGAATCCGTGTGTACAGTATGCAGTTTTTTGGGCAACTTCAAAGAATCATAACTAATTAACCGTAAGTCCGTACGAGTCGAGCCACCTATCATTTTAAAGGGAATTGAGTCTACTTTCACTTAAAAATACTTTCATGACCAGAGTCTAAATTTAAATAAGTGAAATAGACCAAATACTACAGTATGTCTAAAATATTGAGTTTCGCTTTAACATAAAAACTCAAAATTTTGAATCAAGCAATATAAGTTGGTATTCTTTGAACTTTAATACAACTTCCTTTGAAACTAAATAATTTGGTAATATGTTTAAAGGAAACTAATCAAGCTTGGTATACATCGTCATATTTAAACGCAAAATGACGAAAAGTGTCTTTCTTGTTATGCTATGCTAAATAACCACTTGTTTATGTTGTTTGCATATATGTTGCTTGCTTATTTTTCAAATTGTTGTTTAAACTTGTTTGTTTGAATAATATAAGGGTCAATCTTGCCATGTTATTTATACGCTTGTTTGACGATTTCTTGTTTATATACAATAGGTTATTTGCTAGATTTTATGCACTAAGTTGGAAAATTGTTTCACCATCGCTTGTAGAATTAGATCACTTAATTTGTATAGGTTATACTAACATCTCGCATAACTTATGAAATGTCATAACTCACTTAGCAATGAGTACTAAGTAAATTAGTCAAGTACTTTGAAAAATGGAAGTTTTAAGAGAGTGTTTGGTACTAGGACAAAAACAATGTTGTATGATGTAATTTATTTGTTTTTTCTTTATAGGATGATAATATGACTTAAAACAATGTTGTATGCTAACCGGTTTATGTAGGGGGATAGCACAAGTGTGTTATCAAATTTTACCCATTTTCACTTATATGTGAAAATCGTTAACCCTTGGTCAAAGTCTATGCTCCACTATGTTTGTATATGTGTAATTGACTGTTCCTAACTAGAAATAGTTAATGCCATATGTTTTGAGAAAAATTTCAGGTTTCGAAAAAGTCCTCGACACCTAAAAAATGGGTCTGTAAAGATTTCTGGTCTCCACGGACCAAACGGCACCATTAATTTGGTTCCGTCTGTTATGGATTTTGGTACCGCCATACCTGTACAGGCGGACCAGGCGGCACCAATTTAAGGGTTCCGGCTGTGTAAAGAAATGGTGCCGTGAATCCTACAGGTAAGTTATTGAATTTTACTAAATCCCGCAATCTAATTTACCAAACTTTGTTTGTAGGATAATTGTTAATGCATATCTTTTCATACCTCACTCAACACATCCTCAATGGATTAACTTAGGATGTTTGACATGATTTTAGACACTTCCATCTCATTAGAAACTACCATCTTTGTATGGATTAACATCAAATCCATGAATCCTTAGTTCCATAAATCGACAGATTCAAGATGATCATTTTCACACCTTCACTGTTACTTTTCCTCAAGCTTAGCATTTCTTAAAGCAAAGTCAAAATGACTAAATCCTTAACCTCAAATAAGCCACTTAAGAAAACCACTAGGATTAGCATTCGATCTTGTTGCTACATTAACTTGAACTCTTCATCCTTAGACTCATTACCTCTCAACATCTCATCACCCATTCAAGATGTGAACTTTCTAAACTTAAGTACTCCAACTCCACCACCAAAATCATCCACCATTATGACTACTTCACAACCATCCAAAACACCTTCACTACCAAAGTCTCCAAGGCTTGTCTCTATCAAACTTTGTGCAACACCACCAACATCTCCTCACCCGTTTGCGGATGACTTAGATGACTTACCGAGATTAACAAATCTGGACTCATTATTTGCAAAGGTATCATGCACAAGTCTATCATATGACTATAGATATTGTTTTGTATCTACATGTATTGCCTCACTTGGTTAAACATGAAAATAATGTGTCATCCTTCAAGACGATAAGTATTTACATAGAGTCATAACTCACACGTATGTTAAAGACATACTATCAAGTCTTGTTATCCTTGAGTTCAATCTAAGCTTTATAATCTCAACAAATTAGGATTGAAAACTTAAGTATTTCATCCGAAATATTCAAGTATATGCGACTTACGATTGTAGTCATTAAAAGTCATATCCGAAAAATCAACATCCAAGTATTTTAACAACACATGTTGAAACACTTATCCAAAACAAACAACCCATTGTGCCACTTATCCCTCTTTGACACCTACTATCCCTCTTCCATCTTTTGGCACCATTAAGCGTATTGCTCATGATCTTCCAAGAGCATCCTTTAAATCAAACGTCCCCTTTCAAGGTGAACCTATACCTCAGCCCCTAAGCTTCATAGACATGACCAAAACTTCAAGCACTTCACCCACTAGTTGTAGCAACCAATGAACCATAAGAATTAGTATCCGTACTTCTTTGTGTTCAACGTCTATGGAAAAATAATCAACCTAAGTACTCCCATAGCACAACAAACCCCTACATCACCACATCCTTATTTAGACACACTAGAAGACATACCACCTAGATCAACCAATCCACCATCCTTACCATCATTTGAATTCGTTGAGTGTATTGCTCAAAAAGCCTTTGTGTCCAACACTTGTACTGAATCAAATGCACGTTTGAACAAACTCAACCATCCTTTCCCATATATAAGGACTTAGAAGATTCATTATGGCTAGAACCTCAACTATCAAATAAGCATGGTGCTCTTGGTAATTGTTGTCAATGTCCACTAGGTATTAGTAGTACTACATTCAAAAATTATCAACGTATTAGTAATACTTTGTCGATAAACTTCTGCATAAATTTCATTAAACCTCAAATCAACATTTTAACAACATATGTTAAAATGCAATCTCAAAGCCAACATCATACACCCCAAGCAACAATGACTTTTGAGGAGTATACATAAGAAACTCGAGTGAATTCCTTTTGTCATCATCTAGTGAATATAATCTTGAGACCAAGTTTATTTAGATGGGACTATCCGATTCAAATACTTTGGCTTCATATCTTCATTTAGGAAAACATGATGTTTTGAAGAACATTATGACTAAGATTCATGCGTTAAGCTTTCATCTTGTTAAAAGGATATTGTATATCCTATGCATCATTCTTGCGACATAAATAGTTGTGTTACAAGAGATTTCATTACACCTCATTGGCTAAATGATCTTGAAACAAACACCTACAAGTTCTATGAACTAGCATATCCAATTCATCTTGTCATACTTGTTTTCATAAGCATGATAACTTTATCCCATGGGATAATCTCATTTGTTGAAAGATACTGTTTGTATCCATTTTCTTTCAAGCGTACATCATAACCTAACCTTTCTCAAACCTTGTGCACATCCAAGGTTAAAACTACACATCTCTAGAACATACACATGATCTATTGAAGTTAGTAACCTTATTTAGATTCTTGTCAAATAAAGTTCCAAAGAGCTTTCTTGAGAACATTCTTAATTTAACATATTCCATTCCCTAGTCTTAGATAATCAAATCACTTTACACTTCAACGTAAAAGATGTGATCCATTAGATCATACAATTAGCTATGTAATTTGAGCAACCTTAGATTCTAAACACAAGATTAAAACATATTGTTTATCAACACACCATTGTTAAAATTCATGTGTATAGCATGACATCTTCAACACCTTAGTTATATTGCATATTAGTTGTGTCACATTAAGCCAAGTATTGGTAAACTATCATCTTTTATGCACTTTAATAGGCAAAAGTAAGAGTTCCCATCTTTCTAACATGAGAATGACTACTGGAGAACCTATTGCACTAGAAACTCAATTTGACCTAATGGTTGAATTGCTTCCTAGAGAGAAGTTGGGTATGTGGAATCACCCATATAAAATGGTCGTGTTTAGCCTTAATTGAGTACCGCTAGTAATAGTCTCATATTCATTCTCCAACTTGAAAAATCTGTTTTCCTATACTTACCTGAAGTAAGTGCTAAAACATTGATAGTTTGCCTCGCCTTAGGAATACTAATCAAACAAGTAGTATATATGACTTTTCTTTTAAAACCACTTGCATTGCACTTACATGTGTTGATTACATGTTCTTGTTTGACACGATAAGTTGATTTGATATTATCTTAGTGTTTGATAACTAGTCAAATGCGTAAACCTTAGTACGGTTTTATCTTTATAATGCTTGTATCCTTGTTTCATGCTACTAAACGTTTAAACCTAAACTTTATTTGCATGATACTTACTTTTGAATTATCTTTAGCATGATTAACATGTTGCTTATGAACTCATAATATGTCATTTTGATACGTGATAATTTTGATATGATATATTTGTGTTTGAAAGCTATTAGCTGGCATTCATTATATCTATGTGTAGTACGATCTAAATGATACATGCTCCAAATTGTTATGTCTTAAACATGGCTTGCATGACTCTTTCATCTTGTTTCTTTTGCTTCTTGTCACTCTATTTGTTTGCTACGTGTGCACATATAATATGTCAAAGTGATTTTGGTATGACAAACTTTTAGAAGCCTTTTTATCTTACAAATTAATCACATAGATTATTGTATATCCAAGTATGCTTAAGTGTCTAAGTCTAACGACAAAACAATCTCATAATGAAATGTCTTGAATAAAGTCGTATTCTTGCATAATATGATTGTTTCGATGCTATCGTGTGTGGTGATTTCTTGTCTACTAAGTGCAATGTGTTGTTTTTGCTTATATAATATGTTATCATTTGATTTCTATCATGTTAACATCTTTTGTCACTAACAAATTTGTTTTGTAGGTTGATAACAAATTATTGGTTATCTCAATTGGTTCTAACTTTTATATGCTCATTTTGCATAATCCCCTTTATTGCTACGTAGATTAGTACTATGCTTTATGGGACCCCTACAATTGCATATAGTTTTAAAGCATATAGAATTAAGTTCTATAGGTTGGCTTTGCATCTTTGTCTTTCAACCGACCTCTTTCCAAATCTCATTTTTGCTTCCGCTTTCCAAAAAATCACCTCCATCATTATTTAGTTATAACAATACTCTAATCCTCTTCACTTCCTATTAGGAAACCACATGCCTCATCATACGATCATCTCGTATTAATCGAAAAGAGGTACGTGACTTTAAGGATGAAGTTCATTGTATGCTAACCATCATCCAAAAAAACATCACTAAGCTCATCTCTTTCGTTAACTCGAATAATCTCCTAAACACTTTGTTGTCATTCCTTATTTGATACACATTATGTTGGATGTCCACCAATTAAGGGGGAGAGAAATCCATTCACATAATTGTCTTTTGTCAAATTTTATGTCTCTTAGACTCTGAAATACCAACACATAGGCAAACACCACTTAGCTAAAACCGGTTCACGAAACCACAACTAGTTCAACCTTTTTAACCTTATATCACAAGTTTGCACCAATACCTCATCAAGTGAAAAACACATAATGTGTTTTACAAACTCCTTCATCTCCACAATCAACGAAGCTAGGATTTTCCTTAACCTAGCACCTTACAACTTCACTATCTAGAACACCATCATAGGATCGTATCCGTTTCTCACTTGACATATATCATGCATGTCATTGTCAGTGCAAACGATATATTAATCAAAACAGTCATTTCCAACACGTTGGACCATCCAACTCTCACTTATATGATGTCATTCTCATCCTCATATAGGTACCCATTATTATCATTAGTATTTTCCATATTGTCTTCACTTCTTTTCAAAGTGATAATCATCCATGACGGTCAAAACCATGCTAATACTACATTTCCCATTGTCACCTAGAATAGGTCATTTTTATAATTCGTGTCAATCAATGAACGAATTTATCTTCATGTTATCACTTTTATATATTCTTAGATAGAACGCATTATTGATTACTCTTTGGTTGAAGCATATGAGAACTTGCTCAAAACAATAGGTTGTTAGCATCAATAAATCATTCAAATCATAACTCTTATGCATCATTGAAATGCAATGTCCATTCATATTTTTTTCTTAGCTTTGGTCACTTTACATGACGAAAGGATTGCATGAATCCATATTTTTTATATTTGCTATACATATGAGTTTCTAACTCCTTAATAGCTTCCTACCTAATCACCACCACCTTCCATCACCACTTTCACTAATCATCACCACCATGGATTAGCGAAAACTTGCTTTTGTAAATGTCAAGTCATCTACCATCACCACATGAATCCTACTAGTAAACCGACACCAACACTAGCACCACTAGTGGCACACCCGGTGGAAGACTTCATATCTTCTTTCTAGGAATTATTTTGTAGGATTTTATCATATTATATTCTCACTTTTCTTATGATTGTAATTAGGAGACTACACTTCATGAGATCTTTGATTATATCATTTATCACATATATACATCTTATTTTTCTTTATAAAAAAAGATGAAATATATTGCACTAATGTTTTTCATTGTAGGTTCATCATCATATACACTCGATTGTATATAACTTACTCATCTAAGGATGAAGTTTGCATCAATTATTTTTCTTATTTTAGGTGCTTCTTGACACCCTAGAACAAGGAGGAATATCCTTTAAGCACTCATATTGCATCGTCTATACACTTGGTTGTATATGACATATTTGTCTAAAGACAAAGCTTCTATTATACTAATATTTATTTTGAAGGTTCATCTTGACGCCCTAGAGCAAGGGGAGCTTCCGTCAAGAATTTACTGAATGCATCTTATACACACTTTGTTGTATAACACTTACTCGTTCAATGACGAATATAGTTTTGCACTAATATTTGTTTTGTAGGTTTTAATCATACCTCGACGCCTCAAACAAGGGGGAGCAACCGTCAAGGGGAGCATGCACGCATTTAGCATCATTCTCACTTTTCAACAAGCATTTGTGCTTCGATAAAAAGTGGAGAAAATAGGCTAACATTGCTATGCATTTTTTCTTTTTCATATATTTCTCATAATTTTTGTTGCATAAAACTAACCTTGATGTAGGTTAAGCCTCTTTATTTGATCCATGAATCCGCTACCAAACAAGGGACGGATTGAAGTGGACGGGTTAACTTCACTAGGGATGATGCAAGCTCGCCTTTTTGGGGAGAAATAAAGTTAAACTCCAAGGACACGCCCTTTTTGTTTCGACAAAAGGGGGAGAAGAGTGTAAACGGAGAAGGTAATGTAAAGGTAGTAAGAATACAAAGGTAATGTAAAGGTAGTAAGAATACAAGTAACCTTTTACATTTTACTTTCTATTACGTTTACATATCTTTGTCATCATCAAAAAGGGGGAGATTGTTAGTGCAAATATTACGATATTTAATCTATACAGTCTCGTTTGTTTTGATTGATGACAAACATGTAACTTGTAATACATAACGTAAAATGTACAAGTTACTTGTAATCACACTTTGTCTCAACATACATTCAACTCCTCTCGATGTCTCAAGTCCTCGTATGTTACAACACAGGTTCGTACATGTTTGTTATGTGGCATTATGATCAAACCCATTAACAAATCATTTAGAATGTTTAAAATACGTTTAGAGTCACTAAGTATTTTAATAGGTTAACCATTCTATTTCAAACCTCATTTTACATTTTGCATTCACAAGTATTTCAAAAGGTAACTAGACATTTTATTAACTAGTTACATAATACATTTTACAAGTTTACTTTGATAAACTTTTTAATCTAAAATGGAAATACATATTACATCATGGCATGCATCATCCTTGTAATCATTAGAAGATTTCATAGAATATTTTGTTTAGATTTGGACTCTACATAGCTTACACAATCTTGGATGGATTTGGTTGACTTTGGTAAGATTTTGGTAATCTTGCTGTCAGACCCCCACGGTACCAAAATGGTACACGGGCGGAACCCTTTTGAGGGTTCCGTGGTCCGTGGACGCTCCTGTCCATTTTGGCTATAAATAGCAAGCCAAACCAAGTTGTTTAATAATCCCTTCAACACACTTTCTCTCTACCCTTCTTGTATCATTTAGATCTGTAGATAACAATGTAGAAACATATATTAATCACCCTCACCATCACATGATCATAATGCTTCTAACATTCATCTTTGTTGTAAGCATACTCTACATCTTGATCAACCAAGGAAAGCTTGGAGATCTAGCCATTCCCACTCACCACAAGCTGAAGATCTATCACAACAAGTTTAGGGAACTTGTGATCTTCATCATGAAGGCTTCCTATCAATGGAAGATCATTTAGAAGTAGTTATTCATATCCATTAGACATTTGTGTCATGGATCATTAGTGTAAACATCATTGCATCATAACAACACTTTCACCAAACTAGATTAGATGGTTTATGTGTTTGTGCCATAAAACACAAGGTTTGTTATGTTGGGCCATAAAACATATTGGGAGTGGTTGTACCCTTGTAAAAGAACTCGACATCTAGCTTAGTGTCAGAAATATTGTATAGGCGACGTTAGGTTGGTTCTACCTCGAACTAGAACCCGGTATTTAGCTTTGTACCGGAAAAAGTGTAAGCGACGATTGTAAGGTTTTCTCCGCCGAGAAGGGAGCTTGTTGATTTAGTGAAGTAACTCTCGAGTTGGGTACTCGGGGAGTGGAGTAGGGCGGAAAGTAGATCCGTGACCGAACCACTATAAATCATCGTGTTCGGTTTGCACTTTCCTTTCTTTATCTCTTTACTTTTATAGTTGCACTATACTATTGCTTGTGATGTGGTTTGATGTTAATGCTTGTGTGACAACATGAATTACTATGCTCACAAACAATAATTGGAACTTTCATATTATAACAAGCTTCATAAGCAATTTGATACCAAAGATCTAAAGTTTTTAAACGATAACGTATTCACCCCCCCCCCTTCTACGTTTTCACAAGTTTGATTCACAAATTCAGTTCCTTTGTCTGTCCTGATTTGTCTAACTATGTTTCGGAGCTGAACTTGAATTTTCGTGAGAAAGGTGATGATCATCTGTGGAGCTTGATCTTTACTTCGAAGAAAATAAACCCAAGTCCATCTTGAGTAGTCATCTACAATTACCAATATGTAGCGTTTGCCATTAATCGTCTGCACGCGCATCGGGCCACACAAATCCATGTGAAAAAGATGAATCACATGCTGTAAGTTGTGTTCCACCTTTGAAGGAAAGTGAGCACGAGTGCTTTTCCCTTGTTCATAAGCTGAGCATAGGTGATCTTTAGAATACCGAAATCTTGGGTGACCTTCAACAAGTTTGTATTGTGCAAGATTGGTGATGGTTTGAAAGTTTAGATGTGAGAGACGACGTTGCCATAGCCAGGACTTCGTAGATGTAGCCTTAGAAAGTAGACAGATGGGAGATGAAGCAATCATGTCTTGCATTGAGATTGTGTAGAGACTAGATGTGCGTTGACCAGACATAAGATCGTTTCCTTGTAGATCACGAATGAAACAAGTTTTATCCCTAAAAGCAACTTCCAAATCTCCATCACAAAATTGACCGACCGAAAAGAGATTGTGCCAGAGACCTTCCACATAATAAACTCTGATAATTTCGATGTTACCATTGATGTAATCTCTGTAGCCCATAATAGTTGCGAAGTAATCATTCCCGAACCTGACAGTGCCAATGAACTTTGAAATAAAGTTTGATAACAGTTTGAGATTGCCTGTCATGTGCCGGGAACATCCGCTATCAATAACCCAGAGGATGATCTCAGTATCACTGCATTACACAGCGACCACGGATGGAGAAGTAGATGTGGAAGCCGAAGAGTTAGAGGGTTCCGATGCAGATATAGATGAAACACACATGTTCATGATTTTAGGTATCCATGTAAAGCCAAGTGTATTATGTAACCATTTCTGCCATCTCCAACTAGTCTTAGCTTTGGTCTTAGTGAATGCACTAGGTGATAAGTTCTTCCTAGGAGGTGAGGGGGTACTATGGGTACATCAATGATCTTAGCCGGAACACTAGAAGGTGGTTTACGTGGCACAGACTTAGAAGCATTAGTAGGCCTAGAGGTATTCCGTTTTCTATTATTCCGCTTACGATTAAAGATAGCCTTAGCAACATATTTATTATGGCAACCAGAAAACATGCTTTTACGACAACCAACACAAGAGGCTTCAAACAAAACATTAAGAGTACTTAAAGATTCAACATTCGTTACATTACTTTGTTCATTACATTTGTCAGACGCAATATCTAAAGTGGGTGCAACTTGAGTTTTATTCAAAGTCCTAGGGTGTTCTTCTACTTCAGCATTCTTTATTGTTCTTCTCTTACGTCGCAACTTCCTATTCTTCCTTGTATTGCTCCTAGGCTGTGAAGTGCGGGCGTTGGGAAAAGAGGCAACTATTCCTGTTTCAGTAGAAGGAAACACATTAGTTTCTTGTGGTTTGTCATTAGATGTTCTAGAGTCATTTTGAATTTGTGTAGGTGCAGTTACTACAGTGTTACTATCCCTATCTTGCTTAAGTTTCACCATCTCTGCTTTTAGGTCATGGATAGTGTGTAACAAATCTTGATTTTCAGAGCGAGTTTGTGCATTTCTATGTACGACATCGTTTGTGTGTGCAAGATAATTATCAAGTTCTTGTGATGATTTTTCACGAGTCTGTTTGAGCAAATCAAATATGACACCATATTCCTTTTTAACTTTTGAATTTCTTGTTCATATTTTGAGATTTGACACTTCAAAGACACATTTTCATCATCCAGTTGCTCAACTTTTGGATTAAGAGCTTTGGTATGCAACTGGTGGACGATTTTTTGACACCATTGAAGACGACGTTTTGCATTTGAAAGCTCATTTAACAAACACTCATTTTCAACTTTTAAAAATGTGATTTGTGACACAGTATCAGTATTCTCAACATTTTCAACAGAATCAACAGAATCAGCTGAGATATAATCAAATGCATATGCAATAGAATGTAATAACACAACATTATTGATATCAGCATATATAACATCTTCCAAGAGTCTATCAACATCTTTTCTTAACATTTTCTTTTTATGTTTAGTATTTGAAATCGAGGTTTCTGTTTGTTCAAAATCTCTAAGTCCAAGTTCCTTGTGAAAATCCCTTTCCCAATATATTGCACAGTTTTTCAAATTTAGGACATGTGGTAAAATTCTTTTCTGAAAAATCTCTTTGGGCTCGTGCTTGAGGCGATTGAAAATGTCCAACTTTTATTTCAGAATTGATTTTAATTTCACGTTCCAAAAGTTTGATGTCCGATAAGAATGTTTCAAAATATTTTATAACTTTACATTGTTCGGCTAATGGCTTTATTTCACTGAGTGAAGGTAAAGGACCATTAATTTGTGCAGTATTGGAAAGGGACCCTCATTAGAAGACTCAGAATTAGGTGTGATAACCCAAGGTATGTTAGAAAAATCCTGTTGTGTGACGAAAGTAACGGCTTTTGAATAGTTAAATGGTTTGTTATAAACAACATTTTCCAATTTTGACCGACTCTCGTCTTCTGCATCTAATTCCTCTTGACGATTGTATTCAACAACACTCATAATTGAATCATCAATTCTATGTTCTGCACTGTAAACTTCAGGATTTGGTTTGAATGCTCTATTTGAAAACTTTGGTTTATAGTCAAAAAGATTCGGTCCATATCCATTTGGATTTGGTTTAAAAGTAAACTTTTGAATAGTTGTGATTGACTCACCATGTTTATAAACAACATTTCGAAACTCTTTGATTTTGTTTTGTAAATCGACAATTTCTTCAAGATAGTCATCTATTCGTTTCGTTGAATGCTTTTTGTACTCACATAACTGTTTTTGACAATTTAACAACTCAGACTTGGCTTTTTGAGTTTCCAAAGTGAGAGCGTTAAGTTGTTGTTTATGATCATATTTCAGTTGTTCTATTTGAGACAACAAAGCATTCTTAGATGCGACTAGATCACGTATCTGTTGTTCTAATGATTTTTTGTTTTGGTAAGATTTAGCAAAAGCGACTTCAAAACCTTTTTCACGTTTTTCTTGAGTTTGAAAAATGTTGAGTTGATACTTTAAGCATTCATTATCCTTAGTTAACAGTGCATTTTTATCTTTTAATTGCTGATTGATGTTACGGCATGTTTCCATTTGGGATTTTTGGTCGTTAAGTAAGGTCATGAGCTCAATATGTAGATTAGACGAAAGATCAGCTTGTTCAACGTGAGTCTCAACATGATCATTATTTAGATCCTCAAATATAACCATGGAGTCAACTTGATTTTCAGTGTGAACCATAAGGTCATCTTGATCGTCAAATATAACTACGGGATCTATTTGATTATCATCGGAATGAGATGTTGAAGGCTCATGTTGAACACTCCGATCCTTGTCGGATGCAGATGTTGGCGGAGATATCAGATCAGTAATGAATATAGTTTGATCCGGTACTTGAGACAAGCCGTCAGTGTAATATACTGGGCATGTGTCACTCATGTAGAGTTCTTGCATGTTTGCCATTAACATCACAGCTGCATTAGCCTGCAAGTCCTCCATATCATCATTTGATTTTGCATTGGCCATAAAGTTGTGTTCCTTGTTGGTAAGAGTTCCACTAGCTTCATCCTTGAGAGCCAAGAGTAAAGCCTCCTTGTGATAAGCGCTGCCTCTTGTTCTCGGCTTTGGGCATGCATTAGCCAGATGACCCTTCTCATTACAGTTATAACAACCAAGACCATTAACCCCATTCTGAGCATTACCCTGCTCAACAACTTGAGCCCTTTGTTGTTGTGGAGCACCCATGTTATTCCTTCCCATTGGATTAAACCCTTGACCACCGCCCATCTGACGAACATTACCACGATTCTGAACTTCAACATGTCCATTGTTAACAACAGCTTGATTCCTTGTGTTTGATGAGGTACGAATGCGATTGTTGGATTTGTTAGAGTATCGGCCGAAAGCTCTAGCAATCATGACAAACCCTTGTTGCAAAGCATCAAAAGCTTCTGTATCCTCATTGGATTCACTGTAAAGTGCTTGATCATTGTTGTTGTTGTATGGAACCAATTGAGTTTCTTGAGATTGTGGCTGTGATGGATCATATGGGGTAATTGTAGCAGTTGGTTGTGGAGGATTTGTGAAGACATTTTGTAGAGTTGGAAATTGAGGATAACAAGCTTGAGCCCACAAATCTAATTGTTGATTATCCGGAAGTGAAGATGAAACAGTTTGTCCACGGATAACCCTTTCTTTGTCAACTTCTTTTTGATGGGGCTTCAAATAGTCGTACAACAATCCGTATGTAGCATGATGAAGATTCTTTGCTTGACGGATGAAAATGATATACTTTTCCCAATCAGGACCAAGACTACTTAGGAACTTAGTGTTGAAAGCAATCCTTGGCATAATGATGTTATGTTTGTCCAAGTCATTAATGATATCTGAGAATCGATGATGATATGACTCTAATGTCTCCTCTGGTTCAATCATGAAGTGTTCATAAGCCAAGTAGATTTTGGATTCCATGTCTTCTTGATTGAGTTCTGTGCCTTCCAAGAGAAAATGAATATGCTCCCATATTTCTTTAGCAGTCTTTTGAGCATAAACACTTCGAAGTATCGGATTAGGTAATCCCAAAAGGATGTATTGCATTGCCAGTTCATCGGCTTCAAAGTGTATAAGTTGATCAGTAGTGAGTTCATTAAGACTGACAACGTTGGTGACATCACCTCTTGGTGGATTAGTATTTGGATCTCCGGGTGTAGTGACAGTAGGCATCTGAAATGGACCTTCCAGGATGACCTTCTTCAAGAACTTTCCATGTGGCTTCTTTAGATCACAAAACCTAAAGAACTGTATCACCCATTGATCATAGTTTCCGGGAGTGAGCATTGGAGGTCTATCAAGTGATCCAGCCTCATGAATGGATTGTTGGCTACTTAAAGCTTCACACATATTTGCAAACCAAGACGGATCCTTCATAGTATTCCTGGATGGATGTTGATTGTGAAAGTTTGTGTAAGGTTGTACTTAAAGACTAGGGGGTGGTTGAATCATTTGTGGTTGAATTGCTCCTTGAGGAAATTGTTGTTGAAGTTGTTGTTGTTGTTGTTGTTGTTGTTGTAGTTGTTGATAAAATTGTTGTTGTTGTTGTTGTTGTTGAGGATACACATGAGGGAAGTAGCTAGAGTATGGTGGTTGAGACATGTTGAAACTTGTGTTGAAAAATGGATCTTTGTAGTCGAATGAAACTTTGTTGATGAAGAGTTCTTATGCGTAAAAACCAAGCTTAGGCAAAGAAAGAACCTTATGCGTAAAAACACCAACTTACGCGTAAAAAGAGATCTTACGCGTAGGATTAGCTTACGTGTAGGGTTAAGGAAACCTTAGCTTATGCGTAATCCAAAAGCTTAGTAGTAGAATGGTTATGCGTAAGAATTGCTTATGCGTAAGACAAGGCTTAGGCGTAAAGATTCTACGCGTAAGTTTTAGCTTAGGCGTAAAACTAGGGTTTTGCCCAAAAATCCTTTACACTTATTCCAGTGTAAAAGATATCCAAAGTTGAAGTGTTTTCAGGCTTATCCAAGCAAGAAAACTCTGAGTAAACCAAGAGCACTGAAGATCAAACCAAGGAAAACCTTATGCGTAGACTTTGATATCTTACACGTATAACTAGGGTTTAGTTACGCGTAGGAATAGCCAATCTTAACCAAAACTGATTTAAAGCACACCAATGTTTCTAAACCAAATTTATGAGATGAAAAAGCTTCAATATCACCTAAATATCACAAAAGTGTAAAACTTGATGATCAAAAACTATTTATACCCTTACGCATAAAATAATCTACACGTAACAAATCAAGCTTAAAACCAAAGAAGTGCCCATAAAGTTTCAAACTTTTTGCCAAAAACTTAAATTTTAACACCAAATAACCTTTAAAGTACAAGAATCTTGAAGTTTAAAGTGAAAAAATCAAAGCTTTTAAGCGTTTGAATGTTTGATATCCGAGACTGTTAGCCTTAATAATTTTTATTAGAAGTGATGGTCATTCACGTTTAGGAACTTTGTAACGTGTGTTAGATATCGTATTAGTATAGTCAACGGGCTCATGGCTTGGGCTAAGCTAATTGGTTATAAGTTATGTTAAGCTAGCCTTATGTGTGATGTAATCCAACCCAAGCCCAAACGAGCCCATGGAAAGCCTTTTAGGGCATCAAGTCTCTTGTACTATAAATACCCCTCAAAGTCTCATTTGAGGGGTGTGCTTGAAAGTGTGTGTGTGTGTGTGTGTGTTTTCTTTGGAGCAATATTACATAATATTGTTTTCATCTTTCTATCTTGTTCATACACATAACATACACGATTCATATATCATTCAAGTCACCATCTTTCTCATCTTTGTCTCTTTCTTATTTACGCATAGTTTGTGTTTGTGTGCTAACGTGTTCTACGCATAAAGTGTTATACGTGGTGGGTTTGTGATAAGGTTGATATATCTAAGGTCCTACAATTGGTATCAGAGCCTAACAATGGTTTAGGAGTGTTTGTGTTTGTTTTGAAGTTTTGGTACTGTACGCGTAAAGCTCAAGTTATACATCTTTGCCACGCTTAAAGCTTTGATTTTTACACTTAAAAATTCAAGATTCTTGTGGTTTAAGGTTTATTTGGTGTTAAAGTTTCAGTTTTTTGCAAAAAGTTCGAAGCTTTACGTGTTTTTCCTCATTTTTAAACTCGTGTTTGGTTCGTTGTTCATTTCAACGCATAAGCATAAAAGGCATTTTGGGTGATAAAGGTCAAAACCTTCTTGGTATTTGAGTGTTTTGGACGCTGTTTGTGCATCTGAAATCGGTTGGAAAACTGGAAATTTCTTATGCGTAAGTCAAAACCCTATTTTTACGCATAAGAAAGTCAAAACCCTTTTTCTACGCATAAGGTTTTACGCATAAGCTTTTAGTTCAGATTCTTCGAGCTTCAACGGTTACTCAGTGCTTCCCTCACTTGGATAAGTTTGTGGAACACTTCGACTTTTGGATATCTTTTACACTGTGATAGTGTAAAGGATTTTTGGGCAAAACCCTAGATTTACGCATATGCTAAATCTTACGCGTATAATTTCTTACGCATAAGTATTTTCTTACGCCTAAGCTTGTCTTACGCATAAGTAAATCCTACGCATAAGGATTCTACGTTTAAGTTTTTAGTCTACGCATAACTTTATTGTTACGCGTAAGTTGGGTATTACGCGTAAGTTCTCTCTACGCATAAGCACAATCTCTACTCCTAAGCATCCTACTCGTAACTTCTTCTGTCTACGCCTAAGCTCTTCAAAAAAAAAAAAAAAAAAGTTTGAGTAAAATTTAAAATTTTGAGGAGACTAAACGTTCAATTTTTACGCGATATTCAATATTTGGTATAAATTGGAAATTTTTGGTCAAAAATTCAAATTTTTGGACCCAAATTCAAATTTTTTCGGTCAAATTTGGCGTCAAAATTGTCATAACTCAAAATTTTCATACGACCTTAGAATTGATTTTTATAGTGAATTTCAAATCTTGGGAGAAAAATTTTTACGCCTAAGAACCAAATTCAAACGGCAATATCTTATTAAACACAACTCCTTTATCGTTGAACCGATCCTACATCAACTTTATCATAGCATACCTTCATCAATGTCAACTCAACAAGACATTCATGCAGCCGGTGCCGGAAACCGTCCTCCTATGTTGGAAAAAGGTGGTTATCCTCAATGGACAAGTCATATGCTTCGTTACATCAAGACCAAACCTAATGGAACACTCATGATTCAATCCATTACGAATGGACCCTTCAAGCCTCGACAAGTCCAAATCCCTGGAAATGCTGATGCAACACCTCCCGTCCCACCATCTTCTCATGATCAAAACGAATCAGAATACATTGCAGAGGATCAGAAACAAATCGATGCAGATGACATGGCAATTCATATTGTCCAACTGGGTTTACCAAGAGACATCTTTGCTGTAGTAGACAGCTGTGAAACTGCTTTCGATATGTGGGAACGTGTTAGACGGTTTTGTCATGGAACATAAATTAGTCAACAAGACATGGAGAACAAGCTGTTAACTGAATGGGAAGAGTTCACGTCAACTCCAGGAGAATCCATTGAATCCTACTATGGAAGGTTTTGCACTTTGATGAATGAGCTTATTAGAAACAAGTTGGCACCCAGAACTATCGTGCAAAATATCAAGTTCGGAACAATCTTCCGAAGAATGGGGACGATATGTCACTATTGTCAACCAAACAAAAGACTTACATCAGGTGAACTTTGATCAACTATACGATTTTCTGAAACAAAACCAAGCTGAAGTGAATGAAGTCAGGAAAGAAAGATTGGCAAAGAATCACGATCCATTGGCACTCATTGCAAAGGCTCAACCTACAGTGAATACACAACAACAAGCTTCATCATCTTCCACTAACAACAAATTGCAGCAATACATTTCTCAACCACAAGCTGTTATCCCTCAACAACAATTCTATCCACCAGAACAACAAGTCATTCAACAACAACAGTATCCACAATACCAGGAACAAGGAATCACTTATCTTGAAACTGAACAAGAAGAAGCTTTGTTACAGGCATTTTCTTTCTTGGGTAAAGCATTCAGAAGTCGCTATTCCACACCAACTAACAACAACCAAAGGGTTTCATCAAACACTCGAATGAGACAAATTGCACGTACCCGGGTGTGAATATGGGTCATCAAGGACAAATGGTTGGAGTTATTGGGAATCAACAGGATATGCTACTGGCTTTCATATGGGTAATCAGCGGTTCAGATCGTGGTAATCAGTTGGGTCGGAATGTTGGAAATCAGATGGGACAGAATGTTGGGAATAGAGCAATGGGTAATCAGAATGGGAATGTTGCAGCTCCAGTCGTTGGGAATTATGGAAATGTGAATAAGGGAAATCAGGTTAAGTGTTACAACTGTCAAGGAGTGGGTCACATGGCAAGGAACTGTCCCACTAAGCCACAAAAGAAGAATGTTGAGTTTCTTCGGAAAGCTATCTTTGTTAGCACGAAGCAAGAAGCGGGATGCAGTTGAGTCTGAGGAAAATGATTTTTCACTATTATGGATGATTTGGAAGACCTCGAGGAAATCAATGCGAACTGCATATTCATGGCAAATCTTCAAGAGACTAAGTACGACCGACTCGACGCACCTCCTGTCTATGACGCCAACGCAGTATCTGAGGTACCAATCATTGATCCATTTTATAACAATGTCATATCTGATGTGTTTACTCATGACGAACAGATTCGTGATGCCAGCACCTACTTATGATACATACCTGGACAATCCGAGTTGTAGCAATACTAACTCTGAAACTCCGGATGTGGATCCTAGTGGAGGCTGTGTGGCACAAAATACTGAGACTGATGAGGAAACACGTGCTTACTTTGAATCATTAATCAATAACTGTGGCATTGAAATTGAGAAAGTTAGAACGGTCAATCGCGAAGTTAAGGCAGCGAATGCTAAATTGACCGTTGAGCTTGAGAGCTACAAAGAGAACGCAAGAGCCTTTGAATTTCATACAAACAAAGTATCGAATTAGAAATTGGTTATCGAGATTCCGTTTTAAGAGAAAAACAATTGCAAATCAAGTATGACACACTTGATGTGAATTTGAACTTGAAAATAAAATCTTTAAACAAGGAAATTTCTAAACTAAATGATCAACTTTCTAAACAAAAGCACTTTTCGATCTTGAAAAAGAGAATAAACAGTTGATTGCTGATTTTTCAAAACGAGAAGATTCTCTTCTTGATGAAATTCTGGATAAAAATGAAACTATCAAAAAATTAGAAAATTTGCTTCTTACAACGGGTAATTCCGCTAAAACAAACAAGATGCTTTCTAATCAAGTTAATCCGTATTATCATACTACCCAAAAAATGGCTCTTGGTAACACACCTCCTTGTTTCCTCAAGAAAGCTCAGAAAGAATGGAATGTGTTGAACAATGGAAAACCTTTGCATGCACCCATAATTGTACATGATTCTCTTGAAACGTTGGAACTATCTGAGGAGAGTAGATCAAAAATGAAACAAAAACATCCGGAAATCAAACCCATTGATTATAACAAATGGAACAAAATTAATGGTATTTCGTTTGTTTCTCATAAAGAACAATCAACGTTTTCCACCACACCAAGTGTTTCAGACAAAGTGTCAACACCGGCCAAAATCAGTTTCAAAACCAGTTGTTGTCTCCAAATCTCTTTCGAATATTGAACAAATGTCTTCAAACAATCCTTTTAACACAAGTGATGCGCAAAGTATTTTAGAAAATGTGAAAACTAGAATTGCGGATCTTCAAGAGACTGTTAAAACTAAAACCAATATTACAACAAACATCTGGTTTAATAGTTTTGATAATGAAAATAAAAAGTTCTTTGAAACTCAAATTGCCCCTCAGCTGAATAACATCAACTCAAGGGTAATTCATTTTGAACAAGCCTTTTTGAAAGAAACAGCTGACTTTGCAAGGACCATAAATTCCTAGTCAAGCAAGCTAACGAAAGTGTTGAACAAATCAAAGTTTTAGAAAAGTTAAATGATTCTCTCTTCGAAGATGTTCTGACTACTGATATTATGTCCATCATTTTACAAACATATTCTGTTGAAGATCATGAAAGACTCCAGTCGGAGACCTCCGAAATTGTTTCAAAATATGAAAAAGCTCTTGAAAAACTTTAAAAAGAAAATGTCTCATATTTTAAACAACTTGATCGCAAAACTGAGGAATGCAAGTATGACAAACTGTCGTATGAGCGTGCCTACAATGAAATGAAAGCGAAAAATGATCCTTTGAGGGCTCAGCTGGAAAGTCAAAAAGGAAAGGCAGTGGATACTTTGATTACAAAACCATTGACTGCGGAGAAAGCAAATGTTCCCAAACCGGTTTCCAAACCAAAAATGTCTGTTTCTATGCCTCCTCCAAAAGTCAATGAGAAAAATGTTTCATCAAAACCAGTCGCTCCACCTGCCCTACCTAAACAAAATGTTGATAAAGGAAAAGCGGTTATCGAGAAACCAAAAGTTTTAGCAACTGGCCTTTTTAAGATGAGTACCACTAATGCGTCTGCCTCCACATCTAAAACATATGGAACAAACGACAAAAGTTTAGAAAATCACTCTAAAGAGACTAGGAAAGCTGAAACCACCTCCCTTCATAAAAATGTAAATCCTAATGCGTGTGCCTTACCTTCTACAGGACTAGAAAGCACCTCTAGGAGCAGCAGACTAAAGCCTAAGAGCAATACAAGGAACAATAGAGTCTCGACTACCTCTAAGAGTAGTAGCTTGAATAAAGAGAAGAAAGTAAAAGAACACCCTAGGAATTTACCGCTTTTGAATAAGAAAGACATTTCATCTGAATGTACTGAACCTATGAAACTTGCTACGTCTAATGAATGTGTTGAATCTCTTTGTTTAACTTGCAAGAAATCTTTAATTAATATTCACGATGATTGTGTTTCTAAGACTGTGAATGATAAGCCTGTTAAGAAGAACGTTCCAAAAAGAACTTACGCTAAACGAATAGGAAGACTAGTTGCAAAACTTAGGCTTTACACTACTGACAAGAACCATAGTGTTTACTTTAGGGATGATATTTGGAAACCCACAGGTAGAACTTTCACACTCCAGAATGGTACAATGAGTGATAAACCAGAATTCCCTGTAGCAAACCTCTTTGAGTGTGATCAGGATTTTACCTCTAACCCAAAGGAACCAAAATCAACACGGTTTCCAAAATCTTCTTCTTATGTTACTGGCAGGTTATCGAAATATGTCTTTGGATCATCGACTCGGGTTTCTCCAAGCACATGACTGGGAATCTGAAGCTGCTAATCAATTTCGTCTGAAAATTCATGGGAACCGTACGTTTTGGAAATGATCATGTAGCAGCTATCATGGGTTATGGAGATCTACCTTTTGGAAATTATTTATCACTCGGGTTTACTATGTCGAAGGATTGGGACACAATTTGTTTTCGGTCGGGCGTTCGTGATGCGATTTAGAGGTTGCTTTTAGGAAAAATGCTTACTTCGTTAGAAACTTGGATTGCACTGATCTCTTAACGGGAATCGGGATACAAACTTGTATGCTATCGACATCAATCAAATGGCCTCTTCATCACCAATATGTCTTATGACACGAGCATCTGGAACACAGTCCTGGTTGTGGCATAGAAGGTTATCCCATCTCAATTTCGACACCATCAACAATCTTGCCAAAGACAACATTGTCAACGGACTTCCAAAGTTCAAATACACCAAGGATCACTTATGTCCATCATGCGAACAAGGAAAAAGCAAAAGAGCATCATATAAACCCAAATCCGTACCTAGTTCGGAAGCAAAGTTGCATATGTTGCACATGGACTTATGTGGCCCAATGAGAGTTGAAAGCATTAATGGGAAAAAGTATATTCTTGTTATCGTCGATGATTATTCGAGATATACATGGGTTAGGTTTCTAAGATCAAAAGACGAAGCACCAGGCATCATCATCACCTTTCAGAAGCGTATTCAAGTACTTCTTCAAACTCCGGTAAGGGTTGTAAGAAGCAGACAACGGCACACGAATTCACTAATCGAGTTAAGAACTTATTTTGAAGATGTTGGAATCACACATCAGACATCAGTTGTTAGAACTCCACAGCAGAATGGGGTAGTTGAAAGAAGAAATCGTACTCTTGTGGAAGCTGCGCGCACAATGCTAATTTATTCTACTGCACCGTTATTTCTATGGGTCGATGTGTTGCCACTGCTTGTTTCACGCAGAACCGATCCCTCATCCATCCAAGATTCAATAAAACCCCATATGAGCTTGTGAACAACATAAAACCAGATATCTCTTACTTTCACGTGTTTGACGCTTTGTGCTATCCTACGAATGACAGAGAAGATCTTGGAAAACTAAAAGCAAAAGGTGATATTGGAATCTTCATTGGATATTCAGATAACTCGAGGGCATTCAGGGTGTATAACAGAAGAACGAGGAGGATCATGGAGACGATGAATGTGAATTTTGATGAACTTTCACATATGGCTTCTGAGAGACTCGCTCTAGAACCCGCACTAAACCCACAGACTTCGGACACATCAGGACTCGTACCTCAAAGAGCTCAATCAACTTCGTTTGACAATCCTAGAGAACAAGAATGGGAGAATTTCTTCGAGTTAATGTTTGATGAATATTATGGTGGAACGTCGACAAATGCATCAAACCATCATTCCGCTGCACCCGCACAAAATCATCCACCACCACCAACAGAAGATGCATCTATAACGGTCGAAACCAATGCACCAACTCCATCTACATCATCTACATCTACTACAGTTATTGCACCCATTCTACCAGCAGTTGATGAGCAAAACCAAAACCAAAACGATGCAACGTTAGATGAAGACTTATTTGAAAACCCGTTTGCTACGGAATCAGCTGAATCTTCTTCAAGCTTACGAGAACCATCTAACTCGCATACGTATAACCAACGATATCCTTCTACTCTGAAGTGGACAAAAGACCACCCAATTGAACAAGTTATTGGTGAACCTTCACGGCCAATTTAGACGAGACGCCAACTTGCCACCGATTGTGACTTATGCATTTACCTTTGCTCAATTAGCAATATCGAGCCAAAGAACATTCGCGAGGCAATGGCAGAACCCGCATGGATAGAATCGATGCAGGAGGAACTTCTCCAATACCGTCTACATTACTCTTGGGAAATGGTTCCAAGACCAATTGACATTCGCGTCATTGATCTCAAATGGTTATGGAAGAACAAAAGGGATGAAGAGATGACTGTAATTCGCAACAAAGCTCGGCTTGTGGCCAAAGGATACAGACAAGAGGAAGGAATAGATTTCGAAGAGTCATTCGCGCCGGTAGCCATACTTGAAGCAATCAGGATATTCTTAGCCTATGCAGCTCACAAAAACATCACGGTTTATCAGATGGACATTAAGACCGCGTTCTTGAATGAAACTCTGAAAGAAGAAGTGTACGTGAGTCAGCCCGAAGGCTTCATCGACTTGGAACATCCAGACTACGTCTACAAACTCAAAAAGGCAATCTATGGTTTGAAACAAGCTCCGAGAGCATGGTATGACGAACTGTCCTCTTTTCTTATCCAAAACAATTTCACCAAAGGAACAGTTGATCCTACCTTGTTTACACAAAAATGCGAAAATGACATTTTGATTGTTCAGATTTACGTGGACGACATCATCTTTGGGTCCACTAATCCGAATCTTTCAAAACATTTTGAAAATCTCATGAAAAGCAAATTTGAAATGTCCATGATGGGGGAACTTAAATTCTTTCTTGGTTTACAAATACATCAATTCCCACGTGGAATTTTAATTAATCAAGCTAAGTATACAACTGAGATTTTGAAAAATCATGGTATGGATAATTGTGACTCTGTTGGAACACCAATGGTAACTTCACCAAAAATTGGAGCCGATTTGTTTGGGAAACCTATCGATCCGAAGAAATATCGGAGCATGATTGGTTCTCTCATGTACCTCACTGCTAGTCGACTAGACATTCATTTTTTTGTTTGCTTATTAGCACGGTTTCAGGCAAAGCCTACCGAACTGCACCTCAAAGAGGTTAAAAGGATCTTTTGGTACCTGAAGACATCCATTCACATGGGACTTTGGTATCCGAAGGAATTCGGATTTGATCTAATTGCCTTTTCAGATGCGGACCACGCAGGTGATCAAGTTTGACAAAAAGTACATCCGGAGGAGCATAATTTTTGGGTGAAAAGTTAGTAAGCTGGTCTTCAAAGAAACAAGATTGCACTGCACTTTCAACCGCTGAAGCTGAGTATGTGTCCCTATCTGCGTGTTGTGCTCAAGTTCTATGGATGAGAACACAACTCACAGATAATGGCTTTACTTTTGATAAAATACCTATGTATTGTGACTCGAAAAGTGCCATAGCCATATCATGCAATCCTGTTCATCACTCAAAGACTAAGCATATCAGAGTTCGCTATCACTTCATTAAAGAACATGTGGAAGAAGGTATTGTCGAATTATTCTTCGTGAAGACAGATTACCAACTCGCCGATCTATTTACTAAAGCCCTTCCAAAAGAAAGGTTTAACGATTTAGTTCGACGAATTGGAATGCGAAGCCTAACCCCTGAGGAGTTAGACCGTCTTCTCGAATATTCTTGAAAATGATTTTCCAAAAAGCTTCGCTGTATATATTTTTGAAAAACAAAATACAAAATTTGAAAAACCAACAAAAGCAAAATATAAAAATATAAAACTTTCAAAAAATACAAAAACAATAGAAAATCAAAAATCCAAAAATATTCTTCTCACGACATGTCTTTCGTATAATCGATATTCATGCGTTTCTAGAAATGTCATTCAACAATGATACGGACATGTACAGATGCTTGGGCGAGAGTTCTTTAATATGTTTTCTAAAACATGTCGTTTCTCAAAATTTCTTCATAAAATGGCTTTTGTATACTTCAGTACGAAACCCGGACCAAAATGATGACTTTTGATTATTTTCAAATCAAAACTCGTGCTTTTTAATGAAAATCACAAGTGTACGCTTCAGTGCACTACATTTAAAATTGGTGAGAAATCATCATCATCTTGAGCACCTTTTCAAGATTGTTCAAAAAGATTTTTCTAAATCTTTCAAAATATTTTGTGCTCAAGATAACTCCCTCTAAAACCCTTTAATTGATTATGCTTTATTAAAGGGGGAGCATAAAACAAAAATGTTCCAAATTCATGCTTAAATTAAATCTGTTTGTCTCCCCAAAAAGATTCTAAAATGTTGTTTAATCCGTTGTGTTAAGCCCCTTTTATCACTTATACCTTATCTTTATCACAAGTACCACACGAACCAAACAAAAATACGTTATGCGTATGAATAAGAAGAAAGGAAAGAACTTGGTGACTTGAATGATAGAATTCGTATGTATGTTTAGAGAGATAGAGAGAAGAAAGATGAAAACAATAAGTTGTATATTGCTTCAAGGAAAAACACACACACACACACACACTCAAGCACACCCCTCAAATGACATACTTGAGGGGTATTTATAGTACAAGTAGAAGATGCCCTAAGGCTTGGCCATGGGCCTTGTATGGGCTTCGTATGGATTGGATTGGACATGGATTGATATAAGGCTAGCTTAACTAAACTTATACCCATTTAGCTTAGTCCAATCCACGAGCCCGTTGACTATTCTATCACGATATCTACCACGCGTTACAAAGTTCCAAAATTTGAATGACCATCACTTCTAATAAAAACTATTAAGGCTAACAATCTCCCCCTAAGGGGTGGTCATTCAAATGATGCTCCACTTGATTAGGTCTTTACTTTTCTCGAGCTTGAACTTTGAGTGTAGATATAGAATAGTCTTGATTCTTTGTTCCTTCATGCTTTGTGATCAGTAAATGTGGTTGTCTGCCGTTGTCAACTTCGTTGGTTAGGTGTCTCCACGTCTTTCTCCACCATGCTCACACTTCTATTTGTCTTTTGGTTACCAATGATGTAGTTCTCGAGTCTTTAGATTCATTGACGAAGAATCATCTTTAACTTTGTGTAGCCTTTGATTATGATGAGAACTTTCATGTGTTTTTGGTATGAGCATGTGGCGAGTCTGCACGATCCATCCGCTCCAGAGCTTCCATAAGAAGAAAACATAAAACAGGTTAGTAAAAAGCGGATTCCGGCACTTACAAGTTTGAATTTCGAGGGTGTTAACAACATAGTGTGAAAACACGTCTCTAATTCTGACAAGGGCCGTTCTGAACTGGAGTCCCACAAGTGAGATAACGCGATATACCGAAGTACATCAACAGTTCAGATGAGTCCTGAGGTACACGAAGCATCACCCCACGATTGTAGACCGTTTGAGACACACTAAGCGTAATCCACGGAGAATTACCAAAGTGACCTACTGTCGGGTGCTTGATGTTGACCCTGGCAGGAGTTTCCATTCAATCACTGAAGATCACAGATGTGAAACTTCTCATAAATGTTCTGGCAAATTGCTAAGATCTGCGTAGGACTCTATAATATATCACTTGTGTCCTAATTGAAGAACAACAAGCGATGAAATGTCATGTGTTCCTATGAGATCTTTTGATGAATCTCGTGGCTCTAGACTCAATAGTGCATTTTGGTTTTCCTGAGCGGAGACTAGGGAGAGGGTCTCCTTCTTCAATATCAACAATCTCTAAGAGAAAGTCGATAGATTATGTAGGGTTCCCAGTGAGAATGAAACAAATCCTTTTAAGAGGAATTGAGTGGCTAGAAGGTTTAGTGCAGTGCGTCACTGGGTCCATGACGTCTTGTCTTCAATACCAGTGTCATCTTAGTGACAACCAGTAGCAGATGAATTGAACCCGGTGTCTGCCCTAAGTTGAATAATATGGAGGGCTATTTCTTTTCACCCTTTTTCATTACTTTTCTTTTTAATTCTTCAACCCCTTCTTTCTCCTTTCTCACATTACTCCTTTTTTCAATCATACCTAAGGACTTCTAATACTAACTATGGGTATTGTCCTTGGGTAGATCCCTCCGGCTCTGGCGGATCATAGGACGGATTTCCTATCCTTAGTCACCTTATAACTCCATGACTGTCCTATTGTTGCCATAAAACCATTTTTCTTGAAAATCTCTCAGAGTGTTTTTGATAGAAAAACATGTTTGGAACACTTCGAGAGTTTTATATTTTCAGAAACACTCCCCCTTCACATGTGCTTATAAGTTTTGACATAAATCTGCACATAGAGGGTAGAGTTTGCACTTTTTGAATTGATCGACTTTAAATGAACTAGACCGATTCGAGACACATTTACATCACTAGAGAACTAGCTTGAAATTATTACCCGTCCTGGTCAAGTCCATAGAAAGTTTCTCGAAATGGTACATTTACTGACTTTGATTACTCGTCAATTCATTGGTTCCGTCTGAGTCGAGCTCTTTTGAGATTCAAACAACGATCATTAAACTTTTTGATCACATTTTAATCACGTTTCTCCCCCTCAAAAATAGCATATCCATGATGTTTTTGAAACAAAATGATTAAAAGATATGTTTTTCGGAAAGCATTTGGAGAGAAACTGATTTAGCATGAATTTTGGAACAACTTTGGTTTAATACTCCCCCTTAACGAAAGCATATTTTTCATACAGAAAATTTAGAATCAATTAAGGGTTTAGAGGGAGTTATCTTGGTACCAAATGTGAGAGATTTTGAAAAATTTCGAATCAATGGTACGCAAGATGAAGATTTTGAAAATCTTTTGAAGATATTAGAGAAAAAAAAATTATCTTCATTTGTTTTAGGATAAGTGCTCGATATTTATGAAAATCGATTTGGCGTAGCACTTTCCTTTCTTTAAAGATCGGGTTGCAAGCTTAAATACTTACAAGCCATTATGTTTTTAGGATAAGTGCTTGAAAAAATATTTAAAACCTTTGATTTGGTTAAGCACTTTCCTTTCTTTGAAGCGCGGGTCCTGAACTGATGTGTTCAGAAGCCATTATTTTGAAGTCCGGGTTTCGTACTGAAGTATACGAAAGCCATTATGTTTTAAGAAATTTTTAAGAAACGACATATTTTAGAAAACATTTAAAGAACTCTCGCTCAAGCATCTGTACATACCCGTATCATTGTTGAATGACATTTCTAGAAACGAACAGAATATCGATTATACGAGAGACATGTCGTGAGAAGAATATTTTTGGATTTTTGATTTTCTATTGTTTTTGAATTTTTTGAAAGTTTTATATTTTTATATTTTGCTTTTGTTGGTTTTATAAAAGAAATGGAAAATCAAAAATAGAAGATAGAGAGAATGAGAAGAAGATTTTACAGAATTGGAACCCTCTGATGAGCTGGGTTCAGAGATATTTGAATCAGCTGCAACCAAAGAAGAAGAGTTTTCACAAATAACAGTGTTAGAAGTACATGTTTCCTCACGGCGAGGGTGATCACTATCAACGGTTGTAGTGGATTCGACTTCCTTAACATGATGAGTTTCACTATTATCCGTGTTGGTGCAAGTATCAAAAATCTTTCCTGTGGGAATCCATCTAAGACCTATTGTGTTGAAAACTTTTCCCGTGGGTTTCCACCTAAGGTAAGATCTAGGAGTTGTTTTCTTATCAGATGCAGCGGAAGACTTTTTTTTATAAAAACTACGTCCTGAAGAGATCCACCTATTAGGTTTCCTTTTGATGTTCATCTTGTCACCGGGTTTGTTTCTATTTGGTGTCTTAGTGGATTGTGCCTCGGCACGATAATTATCTTTCTTGAGATATTGTAAGGCACATGCATCATGATTAGCTGAAAAGATACATTTTTTACATGTAGTACAGACAAATTCAATATTCTTGTTTAAAACAGCAGCTTTAACTTTGTCACTACAGTCTTTTGGAAGTTGATTCTTGTTCGAAAAAGACTTAGAATTCCTAGTGTTGTTTTCTAAGGGCATAGCATTTTCTTTTGCGCAACTACTCTTAGATGCAAGCCAATCCCTAGTCTTTTGTAGAGTGTTCCTAGGTAATGGTTTACTACTACTAGCAGTGCCTTGAAATCTTGTAGAATTCATCACCCTAGATGTTGCACCTAAAATTCCGTCTTTTCGAGTCTGTGCCTTTTTCCTAGCTTCTTGTAGATAGTGATTGTTGACCATGTTGTTAGAACCGACAGATTCTTTAACTAGATTTTTGGTCACATTCCGTGTACTAATCCTAGAGATGCCAGGTGTAAGCACTTTTGGTTTTACAAAAACCGCTTTTTCTTTTCAAAACTTTTAAAATTCTCTTTTTAAAAGGCAGGGACTGTGGAGTGACTGTTTTTGACAAATCATTTTTCTCATTGACTATTGGAGGAGGCTGAGAAATAGACATTTTTTGTTTGAAAACCGGTTTGGGAACATTTGTTTTCTCCTCGGTCAATGGTTTTGCAAACTTAGTATCCACATCCTTTCCTTTTAGACTTCCCAGTTGAGCACTCAAAAGATCATTTTGCTCTTTCATGTCCTTGTAAGCACGCTCATACGACAGTTTGTCATACTTGCATTCCTCCGATTTTCGATCAAGTTGTTTAAAATAGGACACGTTTTCTTTTTCAAGTTTTGCAAGAGCATTTTCATATTTTGAAACAATTGCGGAGGTCTCAGACTGGAGTCTTTCATGATCTTCAACAGAATATGTTTGTAAGATAATGGACATGATATCAGTAGTCATAACATCTTCCAAGAGAGAATCATTGAGTTTTTCCAAAACTTTGATGTGTTCAATACTTTCATTAGCTTGCTTTACCAGGGATTTATGGTCTTTGACAAAGTCACTCGTTTCTTTCAAAAGTGCTTGTTCAACATGAATTACCCTCGCACTGATGGCAGTTAACGGAGGGGCACTTTGGGTTTTAAAAACTCTTTTGTTTCGTCATCATGACGAGTAAACCAGATGTTAGTTGTAATATTGGTTTTAGACTTGACAATCTCTTGAAGATACCCAATTCTAGTTTTAATGTCATCTAAAATGCTTCTAGTATCACTTGTGTTAAAAGGATTGTTTGAAGACATTTGTTCGATTTTCGAAAGAGATTTGGAAACTAAAACTGGTTTCGAAACTGGTGTTGACACTTTGTTTGAAACACTTGGTGTGGTGGAAAACGTTGATTGTTCTTTTTGATTAACAAAAGTATTTCCATTAATTTTGTTCCATTTGTTATAATCAATCGGTTTGAGATCTGGATTCTTTTGTTTCATTTTTGATCTACTCTCCTCAGATAGTTCCAACGTTTCAAGAGAATCACGAACAATTATGGGTTCATGCAAAGGTTTACCATTGTTCAACACATTCGAGATTTCGAGATTTTGAGCTTTCTTGAGGAACGAAGAAGGGTCGTTACCAAGTGCCATTTTATGTGAAGTATGAAAACGCTGATTTACTTGGTTTGAAAGCATCTTGTTTGTTTTATCTGAATGACCCGTTGTGAGAAGCAAATTGTCCAAAGCTTTAATTTTCTCATTTTTATCCAGAATTTCATCAAGAAGAGAATCTTCTCGTTTTGAAAAATCAGCAATCAACTTTTTCTTCTCTTTTTCAAGATCAGAAAACAGTGTTTTTTGTTTAGAAAGTTGGTCATTTAGATATGAAATTTCCTTGTTTAAAGATTTAATTTTCAAGTGAGAATTCACATCAAGTGTGTTATACTTGATTTGCAATTCTTTTTCTCTTAAAACAGAATCTCGATAACCAATTTCTAATTCGGACATTTTGTTTGTATGAAATTCATAGGCTTTGGCGTGCTCCTTGTAACTCTCAAGCTCAACGGTCAATTTCTTATTCGCGACCTTAACCTCGCGATTGACCTTACTAACTTTCTCAATTTCAATGCCACACTTATTGATTAATGATTCAAAATAAGCACGTGTTTCCTCATCAGTCTCAGTATTTTGTGCCACACAGCCGCCACTAGGATCCACATCTGGAGTTTCAAAGTTAGTATTGCTACAACTCGGATTGTCCAGGTATGTATCATAAGTAGTTGCTGGCGTCACATAATGTTGTTCGTCATGAGTAAACACATCACATATGACATTGTTATAGCATGGATCAATGATTGGTACCTTAGATACTGCATTTGCGTCATAGACAGGAGGTGCGTCAGAGTCAGTGTCGTACTTAGTCTCCTGAAGATTTGCCATGAATATGCAGTTCACATTGAGTTCCTCGAGGTCTTCCAAATCATCCACAATAGCGGAAAAATCATTTTCCTCAGCACTCAACTGCATCCCTGCTTCTTGCTTCTGTGCTAACAAAGATAGCTTTCCGAAGAAACTCAGCATTCTTCTTGTGCGGCTTAGTGGGACAGTTTTGTGCCATGTGACCCATTCCTTGACAGTTATAACACTTAACCTGATTACCCTGATTCACATTTCCATAATTCCCAACGACTGGAGCAGCAACATTCCCATTCGATTACCCATGCTCTATTCCCAACATTCTGTCCCATCGATTTCCAACATTCTGACCCAACGATTACCCGATACGGAACCGCTGATTACCCATGTGATATCCAGTAGCATATCCATGCTGATTCCCAATAACTCCAACCATTTGACCTTGATTACCCATATTCACACCCGGCTGTGCAATTTGCCTATTGCGAGTGTTTGATGAAATCCGTTGGTTGTTGTTAGTTGGTGTGGAATAGCGACTTTTTAGTGCGTTACCCAATAAAGAGTATATCTGTTGTAAGGTCGCTTCTAGGTCAGTTTCAGGATTAGTGATTCCTTGTTCCTGGTATTGTTGATCTGGATAGAATTGTTGTTGTGGTTGTGGAATGTATTGCTGCAAGTTGTTGTTGTTGGAAGATGATGAAGCTTGTTGTTGTGTATTCACTGAAGGTTGAGTCTTTGCAATAATTGCCAATGGATCATGAGTCTTTGCCAATCTTTCTTTCCTGACTTCATTGACTTCAGCTTGGTTTTGTTTCAGAAAATCATTCAGTTGATCAAAGTTCACCTGATGAAGGTCTTTTGTTTGGTTGACAATGGTGACATATCGTCCCCATTCTTCTGGAAGATTATTCAAGAACTTGATGTTTTGAACGATTGTTCTGGGTGCCAACTTGTTTCTGATAAGCTCATTCATCAAAGTGCAAAACCTTCCATAGTAGGATTCAATGGATTCTCCAGGTGTAGATGTAAACTTCTCCCATTCAGTTAGCAGCTTGTTCTCCATGTCTTGTTTACCAATTTCTGTTCCATAACATAGTCGTCTAACACGTTCCCACATATCGAAAGCAGTTTCACAACTGTCTACAGCAGCAAAAATGTCTATTGGTAAACCCAGTTGGACAATATGAATTGCCATGTCATCTGCATCGACTTGTTTCTGATCCTCTTCAGTGTATTCTGATTCAGTTTGAAGATGAGAGGATGGTGGGATGGGAGGTGTTGCATCAGCATTTCCATGTACATGAACTTGTCGAGGCTTGAAGGGTCCATCCTGAATGGATTTAATCATGAGTTTTCCATTAGGTTTGGTCTTGATGTAACGAAGCATACGACTTGTCCATTGAAGATAACCACCTTTTGTCAACATAGGAGGTCGGTTTTCAGCACCGGCTGCATGAATGTCTTGTTGAGTTGCCAAAGATGAAGGTATGATCTGATAAAGTTGATGTAGGATCGATTCAACAATAAAGGAGTTGTGGTTGATGACGATTAAGCCCGGTTGAGGTGTTTCTGAAAGTCGTACTCGTAACCTTGGTTCAAAAAATTTTCGCCCAAAATTTGAATTTCACTATAAAAATCAATTCTAAGGTCGTATGAAAATTTTGAGTTATGACAATTTTGACGCCAAATTTGACCCGAAAATTTGAATTTAGGCCCAAAAATTTGAATTTTTGACCAAAATTTTCACAGTTAAACCAAAATTTGAATTTCGCGTAAAAATTGAACGTTTAGTCTCCTCAAAAATTTGATTTTTTTTTTTTTTAAACCTTTATGCGTAGAAAGAGCTTAGGCGTAGAAACAGAAGTTACGAGTAGGATATGGTTACGAGTAGGATGGCTTAGGCGTAGGATATTATGCGTAGGAAGCTTAGGCGTAGGATCTTATGCGTAGGATCTTAGGCGTAGGATTCCTTAGGCATAGGATCTTATGCGTAGAAAGTATCTTACGCGTAACCTTAGGCTTATGCGTAGACAAAAAAACTTAGTCGTAAAACCTTACGCGTAAGTGTGATCTTATGCATAGAGTTCTACTCGTAAGAGTTTATGCTTATGCGTAAACTTAGGTTATAAACCAAAAATCCTTTACACTGTCACAGCGTAAGGGATATCCACAAGTCGAAGTGTTCCACACACTTATCCAAGTGAGGGAAGCACTGAGTAACCTTTGAAGCTCGAAGATTCTTCACCAAAAAGTTATGAGTAGAAAACTAGGGTTTTGACTTTTTGACTTCTACTCGTAAGAAATTTCCAATGATTCAAACGATGTCTCTTGTACAGATATCCTTAAAAACACTCGAATAACCCAAAAATGTTGACCTTTTACACCCAAAGTGCTTATAAAAGTTACGAGTAGAAATGACCAATGAACCAAAATCGAGTTCAAAAATGATTTAAAACACGTAAAGTTTCGAACTTTTTGGAAAAACTAGAATCTTTAACACTATGTAAACCTTAGACCATAAGAATCTTGAAGATTTAAGTGCAAAAATTAAAGCTTTAAGCGTGACACTCTTGAGAACGAACTACGCGTAACACCACAAAAAAAACTTCAACCAAAACACTCCTAAACCATTGTTAGGCGATTGATACCAATTGTAGGACCTTATATCTATCAACCTTATCACTTTACCAAGCAAACCCAACACACGTAACCCAAGTTACGCGTATAAAACGTGAAACACAAACACAAACAAAGCTTAGAAATAAGATGAGAAAGATGGTGACTTGATGTAATATTCGTGTATGTGAGAGGATAAGATAAACACAATATGTTGTATTACTTCAAAGGAAAAACACACACATACACACTTTCAAGCACACCCCTCAAATGACATACTTGAGGGGTATTTATAGTACAAGTAGAAGATGCCCTAAGGCTTGGCCATGGGCCTTGTATGGGCTTCGTATGGATTGGATTGGACATGGATTGATATAAGGCTAGCTTAACTAAACTTATACCCATTTAGCTTAGTCCAATCCACGAGCCCGTTGACTATTCTATCATGATATCTACCACGCGTTACAAAGTTCCTAAATGTGAATGACCATCACTTCTAATAAAAACTATTAAGGCTAACACGTTGATATCAAAAATATCACGAATATGCTATTTTTGAGGGGGAGGAGACGTGATTAAAATGTGATGAAAAACGTTTAATGATCGTTGTTTAAATCTCAAAATGAGCTCGACTCAGACGAAACAAATGAATTGACGGGAATCAAAGTCTGTAAATGTACCATCTCGAGAAACTTATGATAGATATGCACTTTCATGGGTCTAACCTCCTTTTTCAAGGAGTGTTTACAACTTCAAGTTAGTTTTTAGAGCTAGTTGTCACCTAAAAGCTGACAATGGAACTCTTTAACTAGGCAACGTAACCGTGTCTCGTGGGGAATTGTCTATCATGAGCCGATCAATTCAAAAAGTGCGAACTCTACCCTCTATGTGCAGATTTCTGTCAAAACTTATAAGCACTTGTGAAGGGGGAGTGTTTCTGAAAATATAAAACTCACGGAGTGTTTCAAACATGTTTTCTATCATAAACACTCTGAGAGATTTTCAAGAAAAATGGTTTTATGGCAACAATAGGACAATCATGGAGTTATAAGGTGTCTAAGGATAGGAATATTCGTCCTATGATCCGCCAGAGCCGGAGGGATCTACCCAATGACATCACAAATAGTTAGTATTAGAAGTCCTTAGGAATGATTGAAAAAAAGGAGTAATGTGAGAAAGGAGAAAGAAGGGGTTAAAGAATTAAAAAGAAATGTAATGAAAAAGAGTGAAAAGAAATAGCCCTCCATTATCAACCTTAGGGCAGAAACCGGGTTCAATTCATATGCTACTGGTTGTCACAAGATGACACCGGTATTGAAGAAAAAGACGTCATTGACCCAATGACGCGCTGCACCTAACCTTCTAGCCACTCAATTCCTCTTAAAAGGATTTGTTTCATTCTCACTGGGAACCCTACATAATCTATCGAATTTCTCTTTGAGATTGTTGATATTGAAGAAGTAGACCCTCTCCCTAGTCTCCGCTCAGGAAAACCAAAATGCACTATTGAGTCTAGAGCCACGAGATTCATCAAAAGATCTCATAGGAACACATGACATGACATCGCTTGTTGTTCATCAATAAGGACACAAGTGATATATTCTAGAGTCCTACGCAGATCTTAGCAATCTGCCAGAACATTTATGAAAAGTTTCACAATTGTGATTCTTCAGTGATTGAATGGAAATTCCTGCCAGGGTCAACATCAAGCAGCCCTGACAGCAGGTCACTTCGGTGACTCCCCGTGGATTACGCTTAGTGTGTCTCAAACGGTCTACAGTCGTGGGGTGATGCTTCTGTGTACCTCAGCGACTCATCTGAACTGTAGGTGTACTTCGGTATATCGTGTTATCTCACTTGTGGGACTCCAGTTCAGGAACGACCCTTGTGAGAATTAGAGACGTGTTTTCACACTATGCTGTTAAAACCCTCGAAATTCAAACTTGTAAGTGCCGGAATCCGCTTATTACTAACCTGTTTTTATGTTTTCTTCTTATGGAAGCTCCGTAGCAGATTGATAGAACAAACTCTCCACATGCTCATACCAACAATACATGAAAGTTCTCATCAAAATCAAAGGCTACTCAAAGTTAAAGATGATTCTTCGTCAATGTCAAAGAATCTACAAAGTTTAAAGACTCGAGAACTACATCATTGGTAACCAAAAGACAAATAGAAGTGTGAGCATGGTGGAGAAAGACTTGGAGACACCAAACCAACGAAGTTGACAACGGCAGAATACCACATTATCTGATCACAAAGCATGAAGGAACAATGGAACAAGACTATTCTATATCTACACACAAAGTTCAAGCTCGAGAAAAGTAAAGACCTATTCAAGTGGAGCATCTTTTGAATGACCACCCCTTAGGGGGAGATTGTTAGCCTTAATATTTTTTATTAGAAGTGATGGTCATTCACGTTTAGGAACTTTGTAACGTGTGTTAGATATCGTATTAGAATAGTCAACGGGCTCATGGCTTGGGCTAAGCTAATTGGTTATAAGTTATGTTAAGCTAGCCTTATGCATGATGTAATCCAACCCAAGCCCAAACGAGCCCATGGAAATCCTTTTAGGGCATCAAGTCTCTTGTACTATAAATACCCCTCAAAGTCTCATTTGAGGGGTGTGCTTGAAAGTGTGTGTGTGTGTGTTTTCTTTGGAGCAATATTACATAATATTGTTTTCATCTTTCTATCTTGTTCATACACATAACATACACGATTCATATATCATTCAAGTCACCATCTTTCTCATCTTTGTCTCTTTCTTATTTACGCATAGTTTGTGTTTGTGTGCTAACGTGTTCTACGCATAAAGTGTTATACGTGGTGGGTTTGTGATAAGGTTGATATATCTAAGGTCCTACAGAGACTTACGCGTATCACAAAAAACTTCAAAAACAAAACCTTTCACCCAACTATTTGGCGAATGATACCACTGTTAGGTTCCCATTTATGTAACACAAGTAACAATAAAAGAAATAGAGATGAAGAGTGATCGGTAGAACAAGTTATCACACACACGAATATAAATGATGAAGAGTTATGCGTAGGAAATGTAATAAGATGAACAACCAACTCTCAAATGGGAGTTTAAAATACTATTTATAGGAGAAGGAGCTAGGGCAACACTCCTAGTCCCTTCCTTTCCTTATTAGGCTTGGGCCAAGGCTTATGGGCCTTCAACATAAGCCTAAGCATAATAACAAACATAAAGGCCTAATTAAGCTAACTATTACATATTAATTACTAACACTTGTAATCTAGTTTAGGAGTGATTCCAACATGTCTATACCCCATCAATGAAAGTTGTTCAATAATTTCAGTGGCTGGTGATGATGTACCCTCCGAACAGGTCGAGGGAAACCCCTTCGAACTGTGGCGAAGCCCTTCTGTACGAATGCCCAAGTTAGTTCTCCCAAATGTTCGTTGGCGTCAAACCATTCGTACACACGAAGGTTACCTACGGGGAATTCGCCACTCGAAGCCCTGAGCCCTTTCAGGGTACGGTTGACGAGGGAACAAGGGACGCAGGACTATCCTGACTTTTTCAAACCCACGATCTCCCTCTCTTTCCTGGCTTTCCCAGTGCAGTTGTGGGTCACTAAGCCCTAGCGGTTACCCAAAAACATGGGACGCCCCCATGTTCTCCGATATTTGTGCAGAGGTGCCCTCAAGCCTATTTCCTTCACTATAAATAGGTAGGACGGGCAAAAGATTATGGTAAGCTCACTTAACACTTTAATCTTCACTCACACTCATTTACATCACCATAATTCATACTTACTCTCACGCCGGAGGTGATTCGCAGGGTCCAACCCCTGCGTAATCACTTAACGTAGTGTCTTCGTATTTCTTATCCTTAGGTGAAAGACAATCTTGGTTGGAACACACACCCATTTTACCTTCGATCACCATTGAAGACTGGTAGTGCAATTTATTGTACAATCAGTTGCGCCATCCGTGGGATACGCTACTATTAGTCTCTTAAACACCAAGTTTTAACACCCTAACTGATTACGCTACTTTTCCGGCATGAACCCAGGATGAGAAGATACACCTCCACCAGGTTTTTCTACTCTGGTACCCCTCACCACAACTAACACTGATAATCTCACCCCCATAACTGCCTCAACCTTCACTACACGATCTCGCCTAGAAACCACTCCCATACATCACGCCTCAACTTCCGCTAACCCTGTTCCAAAAATTAGCCTTGCCTTTGTTGAGGCGAACTTCGAAGCGTTAGAGTCCTTGCTAAGGGCTCACAAGAGGCAAGTTCGCAACACCGAGATGCGGAGGGAATTGGAATATTCCAGCGAGGAATATGATGAGGAAATCGAGGTAGATGAAAGGCCTCGACCAACCAACAGGGAGCGTTAGGCCCTACGTAATGGTTCTCCTTCCATAAGGAGACCTAACAGAAGAACTGTGGGTTTCGAGGAAGGTACCGGAGGAGATCCGGGAAGAAGGGAAAGAATGCAGGGAGAAAGAAGAAGTGAGAACTCCAACGGAGGAAGCAACCCGGTAGGAAACGGAGGGGTAAACTTACCACCTCTCCTGGCAGCCCACTTGGGAAGAGAAGGGGCGGGGGTTTCGATGCCTCCATCATACGTCTCGAGTGTCGGAGGACCTCCTCCACATTCTGGGATAAACCAACTACCACCTCAAGGCATGAACCCCTACCTACCTACTCAGTCCTATAATGTCTATCCTCCGAATAGGTCTCTCCACAACCAGAGTTACCAACATGTGCCTTACGGGCACCTTCATGTGTACCCTACACAAACGATGGGGGGAAACCCTTCGTACCAACCTCCTGCAGCCTATGCTGCGTTCTCGCAACCACCTCATAATCCGTACAACCCTACACCTTTTTACACACCTTCACACAACCCTTTCTATGCGGAAGCTTCTGGAGCTTGCACACCTTTCGTGAAATGGATCGAAGACTACCCTCTACCTGATGGTTTGAAGATGCCTACTCACATAGGCACCTATGATGGGAAAGGCGATCCAGACAACTTCTTACACTTGTTCGAAGGCGCTATCAGGATGCAGAAGTGGGCTATGCCTATGGCGTGCCATATGTTCACGTACACTCTCCGAGATTCCGCATGAATATGGTGGAATGGGCAAAAGGTAGGAAGCACAGTAAGTCTGGATGATCTCAAGGCTAAGTTCCGATCGTACTTCAGTCAACAGAAGAAGTACACCAAGACTCACCTAGCTGTGCATACTATCAAGCAAAGGGAAAGCGAAAGCACAAGGGCTTTCGTCACACGGTACACCGATGAAACCTTGCAAATTCTGGGGTTGCACAAAGTGCAAAGGATTTCTGGTTTCGTACATGGCTTACGAACTCGGAGCCTAGTGGAGTTTATGTCCACCGACCTCCCTACCACTTACAAGGCACTCATGGAAAAGACATACACTTGGTTTGAGTCCAAGGAAGTAGCAGCCAATGGAGCTCCGATCGAGCAAACAGAGGCCTCTGACAAGTTCTCCAGAGGGTCCTCCTGGGAAGGATCCAAGAACAGGAAGAAGAAAAGAGACCGATTCACTCCCTACAACAAAGGCTTGGATCATGGATTCTTGGCAAACCGTGTCAAATCTTTTAGGGAAATCCTCACTACTGAGAAAGCTGCCAAGTCCTTTGACCCACTTCCTCGCATGTCAGCATGAAATAAAGCCAGGGACATGTCAAAGTACTGCCACTTTCACGAAGACCATGGGTACGACACTAACAGCTGCAGAGAGCTAAAGAAGCAAATTGAAGAGGCAGTATGCTCCAGACAATTGGCGCACCTGGTTAAAGGCATCAAAAAGGGGAAGGACAAGTTCTCCGACTCTTAGTTGGGCGAGTGGAGGGGGAACAGAAAGAAGCTACCCCTGTAGAAGCTCCGATACTGATGGTGCACAGACATGATCCAACCTTAAAGCGGAAAGAAGCAGATGGAGAGCTGGGAAGTGTGGGGGAGATAACGTTCTCGTCCATTCTGGGGAGGACACCTTCAACTGATCCCGTAGTCATCAAGGTGTGGGTCTCCAACAAGGAGGTGAACCGAGCATACATGGATTTTAGAAGCTCCTGCAAAATCATCTATGAGCACTGCTTCCTAAAGCTCAAACCATCGATACGCTCGCAGAGGGTAGACTCAAAAGTACCCTTGGTAGGGTTCTCCGGCGAACATTCTTGGCCCCTCGGAGACGTACCTTTGGAAATCACTATCGGAGAAGGACCCTTATCCCGAACAAAAAACCTCACCTTCATCATAGGCAGGTCAGATTCTCCTTACAATTTTCTGATAGGAAGAACCGCTATGTAAAAAATGGGCATTGTAGTCTCCACCATACACGCTGCCATCAAGTTCCAAACTCCCTTCGTAGTAGGAACTGTTCATTCTAATTATGGAGCAGATAGGGGGTATATGGTGTCAAGAAGGTCAAAAAAGGGTCGGAGGTGCCTCCGATGGCCATTCTAAGCAGTGCAGATCTAGAGGAACGAGTAATAGTAAACCCTAGCTACCCCAAGCAGACAGTCGTGATAGGAAAGCAGCTTCCAAAGAAAGCTTACAGAGCTATTAAAAATTAACCTTGACGTTTTTGCTTGGACATATTCTGACATGACAGGAGTCCCGAGAACGCTAATGATTGACGGAAAGCCCTTCGGCACTGAACATAAGCGCAATGAATACAAGCACATCGAGCCCATCAAACAAAAAAGGAGAAGCCTAGCACCTGAAAGGAATGCTGCTGCCTGTAAGGAGATAGATGAGCTGTCACAAGCAGGCATCCTAAGGGAAGTCAAATACCAAACTTGGGTGGCCAACCTAGTGATGGTAAATAAAAGTGACGGAGGGTGGCGCATGTGTGTTCACTTTACTAACATCAACAAGGCATGCCCAAAGGACTGCTACCCCTTGCCGGAAATCGATTAGAAGGTAAAGTCCTTGGCAGGCTTCTGACTGAAGTGTTTCCTAGATGCCTACAAAGGGTATCATCAAATCCAGATGGCCAAGGAGGACGAAGAAAAGACAGCCTTCTTGTTAGGATTTAGAAAATCCAATCATTAAAGTGTCGGTCACCTCAAGTATATGTATTCGTTAGAAAGCTCGTAGTCGAGTCATTTAATATTAGTTAGTATTTAGTTAAGTATCACCGTGGAGGACGGACGGGTCTTTACCCACGGTATGCCTGATCCACAGCCCCGTAGGTGGCGTTTATTGTAAGACACTATAAATACCCTCTACCTCCCAAGGTAGAGGGTTGGAGCTTCAATACCATTTTTATTTGTTTCACATAGTTCCCAACTCTCTTCCCTTTCTCTCTCTAGAACTTTCTCTCTCTAAACATTTTGTACGCCCCATATGTTATTGGTTTGATGTGTTTGTGAAATCCTATAAGTTACAATTGGTATCAAGAGCCATGGTTTGATCACTCATCTTTCATGCTCTTCGTTTTGGTGGATTTCACAAGGTTTTTGGGGTTATAAGTGTTTAGAAGAGTTTGAATCATTTGGTCAATTTCTAGCGTTAAAGTTTGAATTTTGAGTGTACTTTTGTGTTTAGGATCATCATATGTGTTTAGGTTCTGAATTGGAAGGCTTGAATCATTGTGGTTTGGCGGTTTTTGATTGATAAAGTGGGTGTTTTTAAATATTGTACGAAGCGAGTTGAGCCACGGAGTTGTGTTTCTAAGAAGCGAGTTGCTTTGTTTAATAGGATGCGAGTTGGTTTATGCGACTTGGCTATTAAGCGAGTTGATTGTTTAAGCGACTTGAGTTCTAAAGCGACTTGAGTTCTAAAGCGACTTGGCTATTAAGCAAGTTGTACTGGCAGCGAGTTGGTTTATGCGACTTGGTTGTTAAGCGAGTTGTCTCTGTATGCGACTTGGCTATTTAGCGAGTTGACTCTTTATGCGACTTGGGTTTTAAGCGAGTTGTTTCTTTAAGAGACTTGAGTTTTTAAGCGACTTGTCTTTGAAGCGAGTTGACAGTTTAGCGAGTTGATACCAAAGCGAGTTGACTGCTTAGCTACTTGTCTATTGAGACTTGTCACTTCTTCGTGCTACATTTTTACGGTTGTTCTTTTGGTTTAGTAAAATCCCGTGAAAGAATCTATTTCCCGGTTTAATCAAAGAATAGTAAAATCCCGTAGAACTTTGTAATCATGTCTAACAACGTACCTACTATCGTTTCGACTGTAAATCGAGGACGTTCAAGCAGCTGGATCAGATACTCGTCCACCTATGCTTGACAGAACTGATTATAACTCATGAGCTCAACGAATTAGGTTGTACTGTTTGGGAAAGGAAAACGGGGTTAAAATTTTCAAATCAATTGATGAAGAACCTTATCAGATTGAGACTACAAGAGACATACTTGAAACTGATGCGGATGGAACAGTGATCTTAGGTTTGGACAGACCAAAGACGTATGATGAGCTCAGTGATAAGGAGAAAAAGAGATACGATGTTGATATCAGGGCTTCAAACATTATACCTCAGGGTCTTCCAAAAGACATCTACAAGTTGATCAATCACAACACTGAAGCCAAGGCAGTTTGGGACAATGTCAAGATGCTTCTCTCTGGTTCTAAATTAACTAAAGAAGACATAGAATCACAACTGTATGATGACTTTGAGCACTTTAAGATGAAACCAGGGGAAAGTATCACTGAATATTACGTGAGGTTCCACAAGCTTGTGAATGACATGAGAAATATTAAGATGACTATGCCAAATACTCAGCTAAACTCAAAGTTAGTGAACAACATGAATCCCGAATGGCACAAATTTGTCACTTCAGTCAAGTTAACTAAGGGTTTGAGGGACACTAACTATGAGCAATTGTATGCATTCCTGCTTCAGAATGAGATACATGCTATGTTTGAATGAATGATTCTTGAACAGTTCAAATCTAAACAGGGAGAGGCAAGCTCATCTAATGATTCAACTGCATTCTACACCAATGTAGGGATTATTACCAAAGCATCACAAGTCATACCTACTGGAAATGGTAATCACAAACTCATTCCCGATCCAAGGTTCAAGCAACCTGATGCTGATGCAGTCATGGAACATTTCATCAATCAACTAGCTCTTATGGTTAAGCAAAACTTGAACCTAACTCCACATACCAACAGTCTACACACTAACAATGAAATCAGAACTGCATCCAATCTACACAATCATGCTCTTGTCAGAGATAGAAAGATTTTGGTGCAACCAGTTCAAGGAAGGCAGTATGAACAAGGAAAAGGTGGAATAGGTGGAGGATATGTGGCTAATAAGAATCGTGGAAGGAATGCCAATCAAGGACAAGGGAAGCCAATCAAGTGCTACAACTGTGGTGGTGATAGACACATTGCAAGGAACTGCACATCTCCAAAACGTCCTCAAAATGCAGAATACTTCAGGGACAAGATGCTGCTGGTGCAAGCTCAGGACAGTGGAACGGTTTGGGATGAAGAAGAGTTGTTGTTTCTTGCGGATGGTAATGCCAAAACCTATGATGCTGATGTGGATGAGCAGCCAATTCAGGACATGGGTCAGAATCACCCTAATGCATTTCAGGTAGCTGATTGTGATGCATATGACTCGATGTTGATAATGAACCAATCGCCCAAACAATCTTCATGGCTAGCATTTCACCAATGGTCTCTCCAAAGGTTTCATCACCACAGCAGGCTGGCCCTTCCAAAGATTCAATCATCTCTGAGGTATTAAAACTATACGATGAAGTTGATGAGCAAAAGATGCATAACAAAGTACAATCACATGTAACTAATGAATCAGATATGGATAGTGTGGGTAATAGTAATATTGTCACATATGATCAATATGTGATACAAAGTGAAGGTGAGATTGTACCAATTGATGCATCTTCTGCAGTCAATGATGACTATGTTTTTGATGAATACACTCCATGTGCCCCTGATGATTCTGTTATCTCTGAACTGAATGCCTATAAAGAACAAGTTGCTATTTATGAACAACGTGCTAAGTTTGAGTTAACTACCCATGAGCAGGAAATGGATGACCAAATGCGTACAATTATTAGAAAAAGTAATTTTAGAGAAGAAGTGTTAAAACAAGAGTTAAAATCCTTACAAGAAAAGCTTTCTAAAACTGTTAAGCAAAAACAAGAACTCCAAAATAATGTTAAAGTGCTTAAACAATAATTTAATGCTAAGGAATCAAAACTTTTGAATGACTTTTCCAATCTAAAAACTTTGAAAAACAAGCTTGAAAATAAGTTGTACGTACTAGGGAATACCATTCAGACTGCTCACATGATCACTAAGCATAGAGTTCTTAGCGATAAGCATAGCATTCCCCTCGTAAAGGAACTCAATCCTGAATATGGTAAAGTGGCCAGAGAAGCTCAGAAGGTAATATATGATGGAAATGAAATCCTTAAGCCTAGGTAGAAACCTAGTTGCGTTGAGTGCACTGAGGAAGATAGGCAATTAGATGAAGTCACTAGGGAGAAAATAAATAAGAAGCTAAAGGATCCTGAGTGTAGAAAGCAAAACATAACGTACAAACCCTATGATTACACTAAAGAAAATTGGATTTCTCTGAACAAGTTTAAGCCTCTAACTCTATTAACCCCAGAACAAGTTTTTTGGAAAAAGGACATAGATATGCAAAAGGCTAATGCACTTGTTAAAACAAACACTCCCATTAGGAAAATGCCTCCAAAGAACTGTGTATCCTCCGAATACACCAATACATTTAGTTCCTAGATCTATTCCCACTAAGAGCAAGACCTTAATCAGCCTGTATGTTGTTTATCAACTATTTGTTGATTTTGAGAAGACATGTAAGAAAAGGATCACACCCACTGGGATAACTGAAAAGGAGAGGGGTTTTGAGCAAACTAAAGAATGATATCTAACTAAGGTCATGCCTTTCTTTAAACAATTAAAAGGTCAATTTGAGAGTCTTCAAAAAGGGATAGACTCAGATATTAAAGAAATGGAAAAGGAATTTGATGCAATGATAGGTGAGGTCAATGATTATGAACGGGAACTCAAATATAATGAAATTGAAAGGAAGAACATGCATATCTTAAATGAGAACTTAGTATTGAGTTGTGTGGCTCAAGATGTATTTTATACTGTTACTAAGCATTCTATTACTGCTTCTCAATTTCATGAATTAAATGTTGCTTTGAAAGTTTCCCATGATCGTGTCATTGAGCTTGAAAACAAAAACTCAGAACTAAATGATAAAATTGATCAGGATGATCACGATAATCTGGTAAAACATATTTCCAAGCTAGAAGTTGAACATTTTGATTTGCAACTAAAATATCAACATCTCAAAGAAAATGTCAAAACCTCAAACATCAAGACATCCTCAAATGTTCCAGAGTTTGATGCACTTTTTGAAATAAACAAACGTGACGAACAGATTCAAGCTCACTGTAACACGATCAGAAAGATGAAAGCCCAAATTTCATAATTAAAGGGTGAAAAGAACAATATGAATATCTCCCAAATACCTCCTCCTTTAGATTCTCAGTGTTCTCAAACTTTTCATCTTCAAAACTTGGTTAATGCTTTACAAAAGGAAAATGAGAGTTTTCTAGAAGAAAATGAAAAAGTTAAATGACACTTTAAAGAGTTATATGATTCAATGAAAGTCACTCGTGACAAGAACAACGAAAAAATAACGTCTTTACAAAAGGAAATTGAGAATCTGAGGAGTCAGAAAAAAGGGAAAATGCCACTTGTCTTTAATGAGAATGTTGCATCAAAGTCATCTGCAGATTCTAAATATATTGTGATGTTAAATACATTCCTCCTCATCTTAGAAATAACGAACTGGTATTTCATAACTACTTAGTTCATCTTAAGGATAGTCTAGAATGGCTCCGTGAAATTGTAGTGGAGGATTTCATAAATAAGCCCCTTGATAGTGAAATTAGGTTAGCTTGCATTCAAGCCAAACGATCTCAAGAGCTGTTAGAATTCTTAAGAGCAACATGCCCTAAACCCGATATAAGAAGGATAAAATAGTTGTGCCCTGTTCTATGCCTGATTTTAAGAATGCCAATCTTGATATGCCTCACTCAGCGCCTAAAGTTAAGCATGTAAGCTTCAAAGTGCCTTCAAGTAGTTCAGATCCTAGCACTTCTAAACCTAAAATGCCAAAGGTAGCAAAACCAACTAATGTTCCCATTCCCTCTACAGGAGTAAAAAATGACACCAAAGCGAGCTGGTCAAAGCCTCAAGGCAATACAGAGCAAGATAGGACCTCGCAAGCTAAGGGTAATCAATGGAGGAAAGTAGAAGACCACCCTAGGAACTTTAAGTTGGAATTGAATAAAACGAATCGTGTTGGTTCTAGTATTAGCTTTAAGCGTACTGTAATTAATTCGAATTCTACTACTACTTGCAAAACATGTAATGAATGTTTGATTTCTGGTGTTAATCATGAATGTGTTGTGAATGATGTGAGTAATGGGGTTAAATACCCAGTTAAGAATGTTAATGCTATCAAACATGTTAAGAAGGCTAGAAAGCAAAGGTGGAAGAAGGTTAGAAAATATTGGAAACCCACCGGAAGAAAATTTAGTAATGTAGGTTATCAATGGATACCTACTGGCCGTAAATTCAATCTTAATGAGTTGTGCCCTAAATTATCTAGACCAATGCCCGTTAGGAAATGGATGCCTACTGGTAGAAATATTCCTTTCTAATGCACACACTAGCTCAGCATCTACCCTTAATGATTTCATTGTTTCTACTTCCGATGTGGATGTTCCAATCATTGTTACTAACCAAATGGAACCCATTCTTGCATGGGGATCCCAATTATCCAGTTATCCATTCTTGTCTATGTTCAAATGCAGATAGTTTAAATCGTTCTGTGGTACCTGGACTCAGGCTGCTCCAAGCATATCAGTGGAGACCGGTCGCGGCTCATGAACTTCGTGAGTAAATTCATCGGAACTGTTAGATTCGGGAACGATCATTTCGGTGCAATTATGGGTTATGGAGACTATGTTGTTGTTGATAGTGTAATCTCCAGGGTATATTATGTAGAAGGTCTTGGTCATAATCTGTTTTCTGTTGGTCAATTATGTGATTCCGATCTAGAGGTGGCTTTTAGAAAACATACTTGTTTCGTTAGAGAACTTGATGGTGTGGAACTTTTAAGAGGAACACGGGGTTCAAACCTATACACCATCTCTATCGAAGATATGATGAAGTCTTCTCCAATTTGCTTGTTGTCAAAGGCTTCAAAAACAAAGTCATGGTTATGGCATCGTTGTCTCAATCACTTGAACTTCGGCACCATAAAGGATCTTTCCAGAAAGGACTTAGTAATAGGCTTACCTAGACTAAAGTATGAAAAGGATCGTCTTTGTTCAACATGCCAATTGGGAAAAAGCAAGAAGTATGCCCACAAACCCAAACCTACAAACTCAGTTATGGAAGTTCTTCATACCATTCACATGGATTTATGTGGACCCATGAGAGTGCAAAATATTTTCGTTAAAAAATATGTGTTAGTTGTGGTTGATGATTACTCTCGATTTACTTGGGTTAAGTTCTTAAGGACAAAGGATGAAACTCCAGATATCGTCATTAAACTTATCAAACAGCTGCAGGTTCGACTTAACAAAACTATCAGAATCATCCGAACAGACAATGGAACTGATTTTGTTAATAAAGAACTTAGTGAGTTTTATGAAAGTCTTGGAATCAGTCATCAAAGAAGTGTTCCACGAACTCCTCAACAGAACGGTGTAGTTGAAAGACGAAATCGAACTCTTGTGGAACTACAAGAACAATGCTGATTTACTCAAAGGTTCCAATGTTTCTTTGGGCTGAAGCCATTGCCACTGCATGCTACACTCAAAATCGATCCCTAATTCACACATCTCATGCAAAAACTCCATATGAACTTGTCTATAATCGAAAACCTAATCTTTCATTCCTTCGTGTGTTTAGTGCATTGTGTTATCCAACTAATGAGGGTCAAGACTTAGGCAAACTTAAAGCTAAAGCGGACATTGGAGTATTTGTAGGATATGCACCAAGCAGAAAAGGATACCGAATCTACAGCAAAAGAACCCGAAATATCATGGAAACAATTCACGTTACATTCGATGAGCTGACCAGTCAAATGGCTCCAGGATAACCCAGTTCTGGACCCGCATCACAACCTTCATCAAGTAGTCCCATGAGTTCTACTCTTGTACACAATCCCTCACAACTCCATATGTACCACCTTCAAGATGATTTGAAAAATTATTTGATCCAATGTTTGATGAACACTATGAGCCAATTGCTAATGATCTGTCAAATCCATCAACCGAGGCTGCTCCTATCCCTGTCAACGTAGATAACCTTTCAGTTTCTATGTCATTGAGTCAAGAAGCGCTGTGATCACTCACTTGTATTATCTTCAATTCATCAATCATCAAGTGTACATCATGGAATTTTTTTTGGCACCTATGATGGAGTTAACCCCTTTACTACTCCCGAAGATGCTCCCTTTGAGAACATATTTGCTCCTGAACCATCATCAGAACCATCTTCATCAGGAGAAAATGACTCTGCTACTTCAGTTCCTCAACAACAACCACACGAACACCTTAGAAAATGGATACATGATCATCCATTGGACAACATCATTTGAAATCCCTCTCGTCCAGTATCCACACGGAAACAACTTGCAACTGATGCCTTATGGTGCTTCTTCAACTCTGTACTGTCCAAGGTCGAACCAAAACACGTTAAAACTGCAATGAATGAAGATAGATGGTTCAATTCCATGCAAGAAGAAATTCATGAGTTCGATCGACTAGATGTATGGGAATTAGTACCTGCTCCTGACTATGCTATGATCATTGCTCTAAAGTGGATCTTCAAAGTAAAACTTGATGAGCATGCACTACTACACAAACAGGTTTTTCCCACAGTAAAATCTGTGGGAAATTCCGTGGAAAAAGGCCCTTTTCCACGGATTTCACACGAAATTATTTCGTTTGAAAAAACACCGTGGGTAAATATTTTCCCACTAATTTTCCCACGGGGCGTTGACTTATTTCCCACGAATATCATTGTGGATAATCCGTGGGTTTAATTTCCCACAGATTTCTCATGAAATTTCCCACAGATTTTAGTAGCCATTTTTCACACATATCCGTGGTTTTTTTTGCCACAAATTTCCAACGGTTTTCACACTACAATTTTTCCCACAGATTTCTCACGAAATTTCCCACAGTTTCTAGTAGCCATTTTTCACACATATCTGTGGTTTTTTTGCCACAGTTTTTCAACGGTTTTCACACTACAATTTTTCCCACAGATTTCTCACGAGATTCCCCACAGTTTCTAGTAGTTATTTTCCACACATATCCGTGGTTTTTTGCCACAGCTTTTCCAACGATTTTCACACTACAATTTCTAACGGTTTTATCACAGATTTCCCAGAAAAAATAAAATTCCCCAAACAATTCTGTGGGAATTTTGTGATTAATTCGTGGGAAACATGTGGCTAAATTCCGTGGTATTGGTATTGTTAGGAATTAGAAAATTCCATGTTAAAGTGTCGGTCACCCCAATTATAAGTCTAGCATATGTTAGCTCGTAGACGTGTCGTTTGTTACGTTATTAAGTAGTTTATTTGTTAGTTTGTAGCGTAGTTTAGTTTAGAGCAACACCGTGGAGGAAGGACGGGTCTTTACCCACTGTATACCTGATCCACAGTCCGATAGGAGGACGGTATGTTTGTAACTATAAATACCCCTTCCATCCATGGAAGGGGTGGTGCTTCTCATTCAATCTAATATTCCATACTTTGTGTAAACCTCTAGCAAGAACACCCTCTCTCTCTACTAACTCTCTAACTATGACAAACATGTATTTTGATCATCCAAGACCACCCGAATCATCAACACAATATTATTTGGATCCTAACAATTGGTACCAGAGCCAAGGTTGTTGTGTTGTTTCGATTTGTGTGGTTTTTATTACATGATTAAAACTGTTTTTGTACTTTCTCTTGGTCGGATATATTTTTTTCCGATTATTATAGGTAAACAGTGTTTTACATGTTTTTGTATTTTTTTTGGGTCAAAAGTCACATGTTCATTCATGGTTATACATTTGTTTTGTGTCAAATCTTTGTCCAAACAGTTTTGTATATCATCTTTCTTGTGATATTTTTGTACCAAAAGTGATATTTCAAGTGGTCAAACAGCAGTCAAATAATTAGGTCATCATTTATGTGGTCTTTTCTGTGGTCAAATGGACAATTGAAGCAGTTTTTTTTTACATGACTTTTTGGGTTATTGAAGCTGGTCGGAAATATTGGTCGGAAAACTCGCCGGAATATCAAGTTAGCGACTTGTCCTCATAAAAGTCCAGATTCAATGAATGTCTTGTAGCAACTTGACACAAGATAACCATAGCGACTTGTCTTTACAAGTCGTAGCAACTTGGCCTAGCGAGTTGACCTAGCGAATTGACCTAGCGAGTTGGGTTAGCGATTTGGGGTAGCGAGTTGACTCATGTCTAATATATGTTAGCGACTTGCAACTGAATTGACCTAGCAACTTGTATTTACAAGCTAGCGACTTATGTCAAGAAATGGTGTAGCGACTTGTTTGAAAATGCTAAGTTACAGAAATGTAGAAGAATGAGAAGACTTGACAACAAAAACCATATACCAATTTTTGACTTCAGTACTAAAATACCATCATCAGTCCAAATCACAACATACCTAACCTAAAACCCAACTCCAACAAATCTTAACTATCATCATCAATCCCAAATGAAACAACAAAGAAATCACAAGACTCGGACTTAAATTAAATAAAACTCAAGATCTCAGTTAGTCTTTCGGTGTACTAAATCGTTATATCAAGACCTCAAGGGTCATCACACGAAAGAAGTTTAACATCATCAATCAATGTTTGAAGATCCACTTCATATGCATATCCGAATACAAAGATAAGAAATGCAACAATATTGTTACTTTCTTTCTTTTAGTTTCGTTCAAATACAAGATAAAAAGTAAACCTAATATCATTAACACAACCTACCCGTGACTTTCTTGATGATGAATCAAAACCGCATACAGCCATCTCTCGTGGCGATGTCAATACGTGTGGGACTTCAAACGTGTCAAAACCTTCAAGCCATCTCTGTGGCGAGACTTGTGCATCTTTATCATCATGTTTTCTTTGGTTTGGACTTATGTGAAGCTGCGATAAATACAGATTTTTATTGAGAGGAGCAGCTTGTTTTGTGAATAAAAAGGGGCGGAGTTATTATGGTTGCCAGGTTAGGGTTTGATTAAGTGGAAGCAGATTCTTGATAGTTTGGATGGAGTTGACTGAAAGGTGTGAAAAGTTAGAGGGGGCGGATACAATGAGAGTGGATTTAGGGTTGTTATCTGAGATAGATTAGGGCAAATGAGAGTTGTGTGAGAAGCGTGAGTTTTATACTTACCAAATATTAGGGTAGACGTGAATGGGCCAAGCGGATAGGTAACTCAACAATGGGCCGAAAGTATCACAAAGTTTATTCATGAGTCTTTTATTGTCTTGAGCTACCTTTAACCAAATACTATGTTGTGCGTTCACACACATGCCTTGGGTTAAGATGCTCGTAATAACATTGCAATTGTGTTGTTAGGCCATATTTGGGTCTAATATCGGATAAGTTGGTTAAACCGAAGATAAATATATTACACTTGGGCCGTGCAGTAATATTGATGGATCATGTGCACATTTGATAACTTGGCCCGTGAGATTATTGGATCGGATGTTGGAATTTGATGTTTTGCACATGAGATGTCTAATTGGGTCGAGGGTTTTAATGGACTAATGGACTGGATGTATTACTTGGGCTTTGTGTTGGATCCATTAAAGAGGTTTGTAATGACGGGTTATATGAGACGGTTACATGTGTAGGTGGTGTCCGAATTTTACTATCTCTATTTATGTGGATGAGTATCTCATCTCGGTTTGACCAGGCTTGGTATTTTATGAGGATTGGATGGTTTTGCAATTATCATGAGCTTTTGTGTGCCTTTTAGTTTATGAGATTTGGATTCTATGAGTCTTGAATTAAAATGAGAATGTGTTGAAAAGATTTGTTGATGTGAGTTGATGAAATGATGAGATTCGTTATGAGGTTTGGAAATTTGGTATGATGATGATTGTTGTTGTGATATGAGGGTTGATACTTTAGTATATACATTATCACTATGATTATTATGTCACGGCTTGGCTTGAATTGATTAAGGTTGACTACGGAGATAGTTGAACGATATTTCTTATTTGGATTTGAAGTGAGTTTTTCCGGGCGCGTTTACTTATTTCGTCTTCTTTCTTTCTACCCTTCCGCGAAGATGACTTGTTTGGGCATTTATAGAGTGTGATAAAGACTTGGCTATTTAATTACGTTTGTGATTCTTTCCCGTTTAACCCACAACGTAACTATGACTTCGGTGTCTCACGCAGTTGAGGATATGTTAAGAGGTTTTATACATTGGGTTCACCGTGTCTTCTTCACAAGGATTAGTACAAGTTTAAGTAACAAATCTGGGAAAGTTCACTTCATGATCAAGTTTGACATATTGGGTTTACTTCACCAAGTGGACACAGCAACAGCCGACAGAATATGTGAATGATGTGTGTACCAATGTGTTTACTGGATGGTTGATGATACTGTTGATGTTGGTTATTGAACCGTTGATAAACCGCTGCATGTTCCCCTAAAACAGATACTCACTGAAACCAAAGTTGTCATAACACATTCAAGCTGACATTGTTTACGGTTTTGTCTTGATTTTGTAAAATCCCGCGAAAGAAATTATTTCTTGGTTTAAATCATAGACTTGTAAAATCCCGTAACAATGGAAACATCCCGGTAAAAATAAAGTGCATTTCTGGATCTATCTTTCGGTTTATTCTTGGTTTTGTAAAATCCCGCGAAAGAACCTATTTCTCGGTTTAAACCATAGAATTGTAAAATCCCGTATTGATGGAACCATCTTGGAGAAAGGAAAGTGTATTTCGGGATCTTATTTGATGCTGGTGCTACGTTTTCTGTTTTGAAGAAGGGATAAACGGGTGTACTTCATGAATTGGATGTGTGTTTGGATATTCGTCATGGCAGTTTGGTTATTACATGGTTTTACGGGGTTATGTGCTTATACCATGGTCGGGATGAAACCATTATCAAAGTTCACTTCAAACGTCAAAGGAAGCTAGAATTGAGCTTTTAACCAGAAGATGTGACAACGGAGTTAATTCACTATTATTTATTTGAAGTTGAAGTGAATAATCACGGGCGAGTGTACTTAGTATCTGAAGGTATCGGGGATGGATGGATGAAGATTCTTCATGATCGTTGTTCAAGCTTATTTCCAAAAATGAAGACTTGGAAATCTAGTTATTTTTGAGAGTCTATTTTTTCTGGGGAATTGGGCTCTTATTACCACAAAATAACTATCACTTTAAGGAGTTACGTTGTAGTGCTCAGCGTCACATTCAATTGTGGATTTTCAAGAGGTAATGTACGTCTATTACTTGATGGTTGGTTGGTTGAAGAGTATAGAGTACTTAAGAGATTCAATGGAGCATGAATTCTCGGCACCGCTCTTTGTTACATATGTGCAAGTTTAAGTCACGAGTATCGGGGTAGTTTACTTGTGGTCAAATTCATCATATTGGGTTTTTCTCCATCACCGTCACGACAAAGAGCCTACAGAATGATAATGGGGATGATTACATGTTTTACTAAGAGAGCTGAAAAGAGAGAGATTATGACGTCTGTTCACATCAGTTCAGGCCTCGTACTTCAACATAATGACGTATGAACACATCAGTTCATGCCTCGTACTCTAAAGAAAAGAAATGTGTACGTTTCAGTGCGCATTATCTTCGAAAGAAGAGAAATCTTCTTATGACGTATGAACACTACAGTTCGTGCCTCGTTCTTCAAAGAAAAGAAAAGTGTACGCTTCAGTGCGCTTTATCTTCTGAAGAAGAGAAATCTTCTTATTATGACCATTCTCATCAACATGCTTCATACTTTTTCCATGCGCTTCAGTCATCAAGTGAACCGGCTACCACGATTGTTTTCTCATTCCACTTGCTCGATTATAATGAAGATGGCGACATCATGTGCTGATTTTGCGGGAGAGAAGTGTGAATAGAACATTCGGATGATTTTCACTTTTTTAATCAAGAATGGCAACTCCGTATGCAATTCTTGAGGGGGAGAAGAAGTGTGAATTTTTTGCATTGTTTATTGATATTAGAGAATATAAATGGTCATACGGCTCTAAACTCATGTAAGAACCGAGCTTCTTCTTATCGGGTCATCTTTACATGGAGTTTTTCTCTCTTCTAAGAGCAGTTGGTTGACATCTTCACTCGGATTGATGAGTTTATCTACAAAGTGCTTCCGGTTAATGCTTCACGTATACATCAACATGATGATTCCGAACAATCTCTCTGTTCTTGTTTGATGTGATTGGTAGTTTGGCGTTACCATCTTGTGTGTTCGTTGCGGCCTAATTGCTGATTTCCTTGATGAACATCTTTCTGTTCTTGTTTGATTGGGAGGGATTTTAGTTAAGGGGATTTGCTATATGTAAGTTAATTGGTATGTTTTGGTGGGATGCTTTTTGGTGTGAGTTGAAGATGTTAACTATCTATTCCCCAACTGCACAATCTTGAAGAAGGTCGAGTCTACAGCCTGTTCTACATTCTCTGCTACATGTTAGAAGACTAAAGACGAGTTGCATTTGATTATCTTAAGACTTCTTCTTAATCTGGGCATTTATCATACAGATTGTCGGTTTATGGGAGGTGTTGTTATTGACTATTGTTATATTGCAGTTGCACTATTGAATAATAATCCGCTCTTTGGTATTCCTTTACCAAATCTTCACGGATTATTGTTCATGAAAAATGATCCGCTCTTTGGTATTCCTTTACCAAATCTTCAAGGATTATTGTGCACTCTGTAAATCAACCACATGAACATTAAGGAAAATGACTTCCTCATCCGCTTGAAGACATTATTTGTGAATCTTCCAGACAGTCTCTATATGTATATCTTTAGGAAGATGGAATTGATGTTGAGGAATCATTTGTTCCTGTTCATTAAGTGAGTCAATGTACATCCGGTTGTACATTTATTCACGTGTTAGACATTTGACACAAGTTGATTACTTCGGAGTTAATCATTTATCACTTATTTGAGATTGAAGTTGACTTTCACAAAGGCGTGTTCTTATTTGATAACTTGCTCGGGCTTAAGAATTTGAGTTGAAGACTTGGTTTATCTAGTTACCAGCTGTCGAGGTGGATGTTGAAGACCGGTTAACTATCACTATTAGGAGTTACGTTGTTTTACTCAGTGTCACACGCATATGACGGTGTGGATAATCACAAGAGGTGTTAATGTCTCATACTTTGTTTGGGTAGTGAGTACTTAGAGATTTGCTTGAAGCATAAATTCTCTACACCGTTCTTCCATCATTAGGTGCAAGCTTAAGATACAAATGTGGGGAAGTTGACTTCAGTTTCAAGTATGATATAGCGGGTTTTCTTCCTCGGTCACTTCAAATTGTCTACATAAGGGTTGATAAAAATAGTCAGAGAGAGTCTTCAGCATGTTGATTCCCACAAGAGTTCAAGTGTTCTTCTCAACAAATTTCTAGTATACGGGCATATAATGATTTGCTGACTATGTAGTGTCAAAACCAGCAAGGGGGAAGGAGATAAGCATCTAAACGCGAGTAAACTTGATGAACTTAATACTTCTAAGTAATTGAAGATACCCCGGGAAGACAAATGTTAGTACCGCAGAGAAACTCAAGGTTTGACTCATGGCGAGTAAAACTTGATGAACTTAATACTTCTAAGTGATTGAAGATATCCCGGGAAAACAAATGTCATGACCGCAGAGAAACTCAAGGTTTTACTCATCAAGGCGTTTAGTGTTAGTATTTCAACTACGTGGGGGAAGTGATGTTAGAGAAAGTTTCTAAAGATAAAAGAGGTACACTAGTGTGTGGTGATTTCGATGGTATCGCAATGATCAGGGGAGATAGAGTGTGTACATTGGGGATGCTCAGCTGTTTCACTTGAGTGCTTAATCAGTGATTCAGAGATATAATCACTTATTCCGGAGTTGACATCCGCAGAGATTGTTATCCGCAGAGATAATCGTGACTTGGCCTCGCTTCTTCAATGTTATCATTTATTCCTTCCTTGGGTATTGGTATACTTCGGATACTTGAGCTTCATACACTATCATCAGGGAAGAAAAATGTGAACAATGGGAGGTGTTTTCATTCCCCTCATGATGTGTATTCGGGAGAGCTCTTGGGTATTGGTGTACTTCTGGTTCTTGAGCTTCATACACGATCATTCAGGAAGAAAAATGTGAACATGGGAAGGTGTTTTCATTCCCCTCATGATGTGTGTTCGGGAGAGTTCTTGAGCATTATACAAAGAAACTGACTGCATCAATTCAACTACTTGGGGGAATTGTTCTCTTGACACCTTTTGGAATGGATTGCTTCAGACTTCAGTGGAATGAAATTTGAGAAGAGTTATTTATGTGTGGGATGATACGTTGCTGTTCTTCTACTTGATGATATAACCCCGAATGGAGATCCTCGATTATCGTTCTTAAAAGGAGCAGCGGGATTTATGATAATGGTGTGCTTTTCTGTGCACCTGGCTAAGGCAAGCTTGAAAGAAAGCTTTGAATCTGCTCACCTAATGGATCTTCGGTTTGGGGGGAAGCTGCCAGAGTCTCACTTTCAGATGGTTCAATTTCTTTCTATTCAAGAGCCCTTGGAAGCTTTGGTGATGAATGTTTAAAGAGATGATGACTTCTATCTTCTACAACGGGGCTGCTCGATATCCTTATCTCGGTACTCGTATCATCATCTTCTTTAACTATATCATCTACTCTTTCCTTGTACATATCTATTAAAAACCAAATACAAAAATATAAAACCAACAAAAGAAAATAGAAAAATATAAAACCTTCAAAAATCCATAAAAATCAGAAAATTTCAAAAAATACCAAAAATATGTTTTCTAAAGACATGTCTTCTGGTATCGATAACATCTACGGTCTTAAAAATGTCATTCAATAATGGCACGGGACTTTAGATGAAGTTCGAGCAGGAGGTGTAAATATTTCTTTCTAAACATGTCTCAAAATTCAAATGGCTTACAGTTACTTCAGACTGTAACCCGCGTTTCAAATAATGGCTTACAGTTATTTCAGACTGTAACCCGGGCGTCAAATGATGGCTTGCAGTTATTTCAGACTGTAACCCGTGCTTAAAACTATGGCTTGCTATTATTTCAGATAGCAACCCGCTCTTCAAGAAAGGAAAGTGCTGCGCTAAACCATTTGTCAAAATTCGTGCACTTATCCAAAAACTAATTTGAGGAAAGTATGTCGAAGGACTGCTGTTCCTACACAAATGTTTTTTCGTCTAAAATTCTTCAGAAAAATATTTGTTGTATTTCAAAATGGTGGATAATGAGTTGCTTTAAAAACAATCAGTTTCAGAGTTTTTATTAAAATTTGAAAACTCAATCAATGACTTCAGTGCTTTTAAACTCTTTAGAAAATGAGTCATTGATTGAGGGGGAGAATGTTTTCAAATTTATATCATCTATCGGGCTTTTCTAATTATCCTAATATGCTTAATTAAAAATGATGTTAACCTATGTTGAAGGACTAGGTGCCTAGGATATGATTGCTAGAATTAGATGATTAGAGTTTGATTTAACGCATAAACCCCATGCCATATATGAATTGATTGATATGTTGGATTGACTTTTATTAGTCGATTACTGTTTGGGTGATGTCGACCACCATATATTTGTATGTGTGTTCACTAACGTATGCAGGTATATTGGTATAAAAGAATGTTCCCGATCCGGATCCCACAATTGAAGATGATTGGATGCCGAAAGGAAAGGGTAACTATATCTTGGGTTGACAAATGAAGAAACGGAGCTTAATTGGACTTCTATGGAGAGTTGGCATAAATGCAACGTAAGAGGTCTCACTGCATCAGCAGATGGTTTTCTTCTAATTGATTGAAGAAACGGAGCTTAATTTGACCTCAGTTGGCATTCAAAATGCAACGTAAAATGAAGTCTCACTGCATCGTGAGATGGTTTTTCTTCCAAACCCTATAGCAACAAAAACGGAAGCTTCTCATCCACCTAACGTATCTTTGTGCAGGGATAATAGTGATGATACCATTTTTCTAAAACTTTGAAATTGTTTTTGAAAATGGAAAAATATTGTTTTGAAAATAAATTGGACTAAAATTTGAAAATCACCGGACTTCTTTTTAACAAAACATAAGTCACTCAATTATGACACTGTCATGGATTGAGGGGAGAGTGATTTAAAATAAAATATTTTCAAACGATATTTCTTTACAAAAGTTCGGATTGTACAAAATAAGTGGTGATCTAAAGATTTAATGTTATGTCATGGTATGATTTTTCTTTAGAATCAAGGTCTTTCAAAATGAAATTTTTTCTGTTCTTGTTTGATTGTGAAATTGTTTTGTTTTACTTAAAGATCTCTTAAAACTATCATACCTGACACTAACAATCTTTAATGTCTTAAAATGGTCCTTATCTGTCAATTTCAAAATTAAATCTTGCCACGTCTTTCCCCAAATTTTTCTAAATGATTTAAATCAATTGGGATCACAAATCTCAAATGGTTTGATATTTCTGATCGGGGTAGAGATCGTGAGTTAAATCTCTTATCTGTTTAAATGGAATTGATTTTAGTCCTTTAAAGGCACTCCTGCCTCCATGTGCCAAACGATTTCATATACAATGCACATGTTGAGGAGGAGGATTTATCCAAAAACATGATGAGTATTTAAACCAGGCCACATATTCTCCCATGTTTTCTAAACCGTATTAAATCACTTGGGATCCAAAATCTCAAAGGGTTTGATATTTTTGATCGGGGGAGAATTTGTGATTTAATAATGAAATTTGATAAAAGGTGATCGTTTTGATTTAATTGTGCAGCTGCTCTCTCATATGTGCTAAACGCTTTCGAATCTTGAAGCACATATTGAGGGGGAGCAAATAAACTATCGAGGTACGAAAGCTTTTTAAAGTGATTTATAAAGTACCTTGATTGAGTATTCAAATGGTTTTCTTAATGGCTTTTGTGATCGTGGATGTGCTTCAAAAGAACTCTTGCCTCTATGTGATAAAATGATTTTAAATATCCTATGCACATATTGAGGGGGAGAATTTTACCAAAGAAATTCAAATGGCTTTTTTTAAGGAAATTGTGATCAAGAAATTATTTCAAAGAAATTATTTCAAAGAACTCTTGCCTCCATGTGCCAAACAATTTTAAATCATATGCACATGTTGAGGGGGAGCATTTCTAAATGATCAAAACTATTAAGGTACAAAATGCTTTGATCTCGTATCACAAGTACCTTGATTGTTTTTCCAAATGATTTTTTGATTGGTTTCAAGGAAGAAAGAACAATACCAAAAGACCGACCAATTTACTTTATGCATGGTGTTATATGGATGGTTAGGTTAGGTATTTGTTCCCACGATCCCGCCAGAGCCGGAGGGATCTACCCAGGGACAATCCACTAGATAGTGTAGAGTCCTTAGGTATATTGAAAAAAGGAGAAAAGTGAGATACGGGAAGAGTGCGGACTGAGACAGAGCTAGTACTGGAATAAACCCAACAAGGTTCTAGTAATGAAGTCTCGGTAAGCACTGAAGGGGTTGAAGAATGAAAAAGAAATGAATATGAAAAGGGTAAAAGAAATAGCCCTCCAACAATTCAACCTTAGGGCAGAAACCGGGTTCAATACATATGCTACTGGTGGTTACCAAGGTTACATCGGTATTGAAGACAAGACGTCATGGACCCAGTGACGCAGCGCACTAAACTTCCCAAGCCACTCAAGTTCCTCTTAAAAGGGCTTGTTTCATTCTCACGGGGAACCGACATAATCTATCGACTTTCTCTTAGAGATTGTTGATATTGAAGAAGGAGACCCTCTCCCTAGTCTCCGGCATAGGAACCAAATGTGCACGATTGAGTCTAGAGCCAAGATATCATCCACAATATCTCATTAGGACACTATATTCTTGAAGACTTGCTGTTTCACATAATGTGGAAAGTAAGTATATATTAAGAGTCCTACGCATTATCCTTGTGGTATTGCCAGAACATCTGAGTGATATGCATACATATTCACAATGAAGATGGAAATCCTTCTAGAGCCAACATTAAACAAGCTCTTGGTGGGTGACATGTGAGATCTTGCAAAAGATCAAGCTTGTGACAACTGGATTGAAACGATGGGGAGATTCAAACTTGAATCAACCTTGGTCCAGGAATGGAATTGACGAATACTTTTGGAAAAACCGTTCGATGTGCAAACCTTCTTTTCTCTAGCACGTCGAATGTGTATTCATTTCAAATTCAAAAGGTATCTCTGATTGGAAAAAATACTTTTAGAAAAACCGTTCGATGTGCGAATCTCTTCTTTTCGCTAGCACGTCGAATGTGTACTCATTCTCTAATACAAAAAGTATTTTGATTGAAAATTGATCTTTCTCATAAAACCTTCGTCGTATTGCAAAACTCTTTCTTCAAGCAATACGCGATTGTTTTTCAAATCATTTTCATCAATCAGTGAATCTCAATTCGCTGGTTCACTCACTCCGTGTTGTCTTCTTTGAGACGTTCCGGTTTGAGAACAGCTAGAGCAGCTGCGAAACCCTGTCAAGGAGATTCCTCGGAATCCTACCTGATCACAGGCAGTACTTGTACTGATCAACGGGGAACCGTGGGCCGTGTACCTCAATTCAACGAAAGTGATCAAAGACACTTTCATGTGTTTTATTGCTAACTGTTGTTTGCAGGTACATTTGGACGGTTGCAGCTGATCAGAATTGAGGAGTCATTCCAAAGCCGCATGCTCACAGTATCCACACTTAATTTGAAGAAATCATGACTGGTGCATATCTACATAACCTGGCTCAGATATTTCTATACTATGTCCGTGCTGCGCTGCTGCAAATATCTTGAACCAGTAAAAGCTTCCGCTACTCTGATGGCAAGATGTCATGATTCAAAAGTGTGAGCATGTCGGTCCTAAAGTCACAACTTCACATGATGGCAACACAATAAAGGGTGATCCAGAGACTGTGGTGATGATCTCAATGAAAGCTCGAAGATCATCAAAGATGTGGATCAATTCAAAGGCCTCCACTTAAAGTACAATTCAATGCGGACTTTAAAGAATCGCTACAAAAGCACAAAGATGCAGATGTTGAAGAATTCAAGTCTACGAGCTCAAGAACTAAAGACAAAGATAGAATGCTAGGATGCAAAATGTATTTCATGGGGTGACCTCCCTTAGGGGGAGATTGTTAGGAATTAGAAAATTCCATGTTAAAGTGTCGGTCACCCCAATTATAAGTCTAGCATATGTTAGCTCGTAGACGTGTCGTTTGTTACGTTATTAAGTAGTTTATTTGTTAGTTTGTAGCGTAGTTTAGTTTAGAGCAACAACGTGGAGGAAGGACGGGTCTTTACCCACTGTATGCCTGATCCACAGTCTGATAGGAGGACGGTATGTTTGTAACTATAAATACCCCTTCCATCCATGGAAGGGGTGGTGCTTCTCATTCAATCTAATATTCCATACTTTGTGTAAACCTCTAGCAAGAACACCCTCTCTCTCTACTAACTCTCTAACTATGGCAAACATGTATTTTGATCATCCAAGACCACCCGAATCATCAACACAATATTATTTGGATCCTAACAGGTATTATAATATATTTTCCGAACCTGTAAATACAAAAAACTAATATTTTTTAAACAATAAAAAACATTAATAGATCACCAAAATAAACAAATCCATTATCCAAATTGCATAAATGTGTCGCCAATGGACATAAATCCTTAATCCAAAAGATATAGTTTAGCAACATGTTATCGGACAACGCAACATAGAAATTGTTTTTTGGATACTACAACCCAATAGTTCTAGCAAATAAAACTAAAGCCTAATGCCAAATTAGACTAGTTAGGACCAGGATCCGATTCAACAGTTCGGGGAGGATAATTTTGAGCAAAAGACTCCAACCTATCATTGAGTGTTTTATGCCAAGCATGTATGTCCTCTGCTCTTTGAGCCTCCGCAGCTGCCCTCTCATCTTCCGTCTTTGTCTTCAAATCATCGTTTTGGTTTTCAGAATCCGTATCTCCTGTTACATCCAATTAAACATAACTCAGTTAGAATAATAACAATATGAGAAACTGAATGCCAAAAAATGAAAAAAGAAGCCAAGGCATAAGGACTAAAATCTTAGCTCAAAAAAATGATCACACATTACTCCATTAGAATAACAAAAAGAAACCTGGAAATTTTACGAAACGTTCAAAGGTAACTGATCTAAAGGTATAAGACATGTCACGTTCTATCATACGTTGTAACGGATCTAAAGTCTAAACTATGTTGTACTCAAAGTCTTAAACTATCTAACACCATCATCTCCTAGTCTTAAACTAACAATGATGTCTAGTTTTTATAGCAAAAATGTTTCAATCCTCATGTACTATTTAAGGTTGAATCTTCTTGTATTTCAACACATTGTGTAAGAAAGAAAATGTATGATCAAGACCTTACACAAATGTGACAATAGCTTTTAGTCTAAGTTAGCAAGCACTCCACCACACCCCATTTTGACATTAAAACTTGTATGTTTTTCCTGCCTTTGGAAGCAAACTACAACCTGTCATTGCACCATACTCTTTAATTTCATCATTTATGCAACTCTCTTAAATTTTCCTTTTCCAACAAATAATTCACCATACTAAGCACCAGCTGGGCCAACCAACATAACCAAGATCCTCGAGAAAGCAGGTCAATTTACAACCCTAATGCGACTTATGAAAAACACACAACTAAGTGATCAAAACAACACACAACTCAACAACTCCAACCAAGGGATGATTACTAGATTCAAATGATAAAATAGAGTCGCTAGTCCTAACTACTAGCTAACCCAAAATCAGGTCCTGGTTCTGGAAACATACAATTTTGCTCGATTCCTAAACAGAATATATATCCAGGAGAAATTAAAGTAAAAAAAACACGTGCGAAACAGGTGGCGGGCATGCAAAGTAATGACGTGGATGAGGTGAGAATAACGAAAATCTATTAAGAGGAGGTGAGAATAACAAAAGCTGGATCGTTCGTCGATCCAGCACCAACCACGTGACCTCCATCTGATGTAGCAACGCCCTTCCAAACATCAAAATCATCTGGTGGGGACCTGGGCCCATTCTCATCAATCTCGGCATTCTCTTCATTCTCTAAATGCTTTTCTAAGATAATCTTTGAATATTCATCCTGTTACATAGAGTCAACATAATATATTAGTAATGGAAAATGGGTAAAACCGGCAATTTTAAAATTTGGTAAAACTGTTAAGATTTATAAATGCACATAAGTAATTTCATTATATCATATAATAATTCTTCGAGAGTTACCACTCGTTGTTTAGACATCGGATCAATAAACTCCGGAATCCCACTTGATCCGGGCTCTCCCGGCTTTGTCCCTTTCCTGGCGTGTGTGTGTGTATGCAATTCTACAAGCTTCGGTCTACGTCCTTCTATATTTTCCTAATTAAAGAGAAACAATCAATGAATATTGCTTAGTGTGAAAGCATTGCATCAAACGGATATTTATTTATACCAAAGTTACTGTAACACACTTAGTGTGAAGCATAGCATCAAACGGATATTTATTTATACCAATGTACATGGCTATCTATCTAGGCATTCCAATTATTAAGAGAAAAAAATTAAATGTTGAATTTCGGGTATTGTCAGGTTGACCCCGAAAACACTAATTATCTAACCCAAACGTATAAGGTTTATTCTACTGATTATTACAGTTATGGTTTATTCTAGTGCTCTACTATAACCTTTTTTGTCCTTAACCCAAACACCCCTGAAACATTATTTAAAAAAAATCATACATCCTGTATCAAATAAACTAATAAAGAGATCCTAAACCATTATTAAAACTATAGAAACACATTTACATATAATACAAAAAAAATTTGAGCTTTATCAATGCTCGGTCAACACATATCAGTTTTGGGGGAAAAAAGAAAGATATACCCAAATTCGGACAGGTGGAGCACAAATTTTAACTCCGGCAACTAGCTCGTGATTATGGCAGCCGTGTGGTGGGGTCGAGCGGAGCTTGGTGGGGAGCTTGATGGTGTGGTCTATGGCAACTTTAATTGTTGGGCAAGATGGATGGTTAACTGTTCCCACAAAGATGATCTTTGTAAATGTTTTGTATTCTTTCTTTTTAAGAGGTTTTTTTATTGGTTTAATAAAACATGGGTCGGTAACCACATTTAACGACATTTAATAAAACAGGTTTTTTATTGGTTTAATATTGTTTTTAATAGGTTCTTGCGACAACAATAAGCTTTCAATATAGTTATTAATTTCCCAACAGGTTTTTGTATTGTTTTTAATACATTTATTAATAGGTTCTTGTTTTAATATAACCCGAAAACCAAATTTGAATTCGGTTCGGTTTTTGGGTCGACCCGAATAACCCTTAAAAAATTAATAACTAAATAGATGTTTAGCAAAAAAAAATATTTCAAGCATATTAGGTTCGGTTATTAGTCGGGTTCGCAAACTCATATCCAACCCGAGAACCGAATTAGTAGTTCGGTTCGGTTTTAGCAAATTCGGTTCGGTTATTAGTCGGGTTCATGTCAACTCGGGTAACCCGAATATAAGAAAAAATATTAAAAAAATTGCTTACTTCAATATGTTTACATTGTAAAAGTGTTAGTCGAGTCGGGTTGGTACTCATATAAATATTTACATTAATAAATGAAATTATATAATATGAAACTAAAAACACAAATGAAGACATAATAAGTAATGTGGGAATATGTAAGTATGCATAACATAAAGATGGTACTTTCGTGGCAAATCCGCGAGTATTTACACACGTATTTCGCACGGATTTATCAAATTGGTAGGTAATCTGTGGAAAAGTACCCACATATTTCCCACGGGTATAATTTTTTTCTTTTACTTTTTTAATATAGTTGCACGTTCACGCATATACACGTCCATATACGTAGATAGAAAACATCTATAGATACAATGAAAGCCATAAACAGAGATATGTAACATATACATCTAGACATCTACACATATACAACGGTTTGTTACAGAAAAAGGTTATACTTGAACCTACACATATACTTGTGATACTGGCATAAATAGTTCCTTTAATAGATAAACACATATAATATGAAACTACTCGAGTTTGCTTCACTCGTCCCTTGTACTCGTTGCATCCAATTTGTATCCATTGCATCAAATTCCCTTTCTTTATAATGACTCGACCTCGAACCTTGATCGTCTTAAAACCGAACTTATCAACATGGGTGTAGCTTCCAAATACCATTCTAAGTATTTTTTACAAATCAGAAATTCAAATGAACGTTGGCTAACTTTGATAATAATACTTTTTTCCAAACGACATCAACTCATGTAATTTTGTATTGATGTCTTCCTCAAAATCAACATTTAAAGTTGTTTGGATCATTGAAGAACAAAGATCATTAGCCACAACTATGACGTCTTCGATGTTGTCTTCTTCCCTACCAAATCCTCCTTTCCCAACAAATCCTTCTTATGCCTCAATGATATCTTCAATATCGGTATCGTAAACTGGCATCAATTCTTGTTCATATAGATCATCATCAAATACTGGAGGTCCTTCATAATCGTCACCCGCCACACCATAATCTCTCCATTCATGAGAAGATGAACCATCACCCTCAAAGAACGGATATTTTGACTCTTCGCCTTCACTTCTCCTTAAAGACATCATAATCAGGAACTTCGGCCCTTGAAACTACAAACACATGTGAAGACATACTAAGTAATGTGTGAATGTGTAAGTAGTTACTTTATACCGTGTGAAATTTGTGAGTAATGGAACTAAAATTTGCCACATACTTTTTGACGTGGCTAATATGTGTGAAATGTGCCACAAGTTTCCCACGGACTTCTAATAAACACAAATAGTGTGAATATGGTCGCAAATCTGTGGGAAATTTGCGACGAACTTCCCACAAAAACTTTATTCCGTGTGAAATTCGTGAGTAATGGAATTAAAATTTGCCACATACTTTTGGCCGTGGCTAATATGTGTGAAATGTGCCACAAGTTTCCCACGGACGTCTAATAAACACAAATAGTGTGAATATGGTCGTAAATCTGTGGGAAATTTGCGACGAATTTCCCACAAAAACTTTATACCGTGTGAAATTCATGAGTAATGGAACTAAAATTTGCCACATACTTTTGGCCGTGGCTAATATGTGTGAAATGTGCCACAAGTTTTCCACGGACGTCTAATAAACACAAATAGTGTGAATATGGTTGCAAATCTGTGGGAAATTTGCGACGAATTTCCCACAAAAACTTGGTCAACAATTTAGTGTGTAAATAGTGAGAAATCCGTTGGAAATTTACTACATATTTCCCACCGAAATTTAGTCAAGAATTTGGTGTGTAATTTGTTGGTATCTCGTGTGAAATTTCACACAATTTCATTTCTGTAGGAAAATTTTTGTGGGAAAAATCAGTTTGTGTAGTAGTGATGGTGATGTATTAAAGAACAAGGCTTGATTGGTTGCAAAAGGATACCGTCAAGAGGAGGGTATTGACTTTGAAGAATAATTTTCTCCAGTTGCACGTATCGAGGCAATCATAATCTTCTTGGCTAATGCTGCAAGTAAGAACATGGTAGTATGTCAGATGGATGTAAAGACGGCTTTTCTTAATGGAGATCTCAAAGAAGTCGTATACGTCAGCCAACCTGAAGGTTTTGTGAATCCAGAGCGTCCTACTCATGTCTATCGCTTGAAGAAGGCTCTTTACGGTTTGAAGCAAGCTCCAAGGGCATGGTATGATACGCTATCAAATTTTCTTCTATCTACTGGATTCAGCAAAGGAGCAGTTGATCCGACATTGTTCACCAGAAAGTCAAGCAAACATTTAATTCACATTCAAATCTATGTTGATGATATTATTTTTGCCTCGACTGACCCCAATGAATGTGACCGTTTTTCTAAGGAGATGGGCTCCAAATTTCAAATGTCAATGATGGGACAAATGTCATTTTTCTTGGGATTACAAATTTCACAAAGTCCCGGAAGCATTTTTATCAATCAATCTAAATATGCAAATGAAATTTTAAAGAAATTTGGATTTGACACTTGTGACACCGTTGACACTCCCATGGTGGAACGTACCAAACTGGATGAGGACCACTCAGGGATCATGGTAGATCAAACGAAATATTAAAGTATGATTGGATCCCTGGTGTACCTCACAGCCAGTAGACCTGATATTTTGTTCGCTGTATGCATGTGTGCTAGATACCAGGCTAAGCCTACCAAAAAGCACCTTGAAGCGATTAAACGGGTCTTTCGGTATCTCCAAGGAACCATAAACATGGGACTTTGGTACCCGAAGGACACCGGTATGTCTCTAACAGCCTATGCAGATGCTGACCATGCAGGATGTCAAGATACACGTCGGAGTACGTCTGGAGGTGCTCAGTTATTAGGTGATAAGCTTGTGAGCTGGTCTTCAAAGAAACAAATGAGCACTTCTATATCCTCTACAGAGGCTGAATACATAGCCATGTCATCTTGTTGTGCTCAAATCCTATGGATGAGATCCCAATTATCTGACTATGACTTTGAATTCAACAAAATCCCTCTGTATTGTGATAACAAAAGTGCCATTGCTCTCTCTTGCAACAACGTTCAACATTCAAGAGCAAAGCACATCGACATTCGACATCATTTCATTCGGGAACAAGTGGAAAAAGGTGTGGTAGAGCTCTATTTTGTGAGGAGTGAATACCAGTTAGCAGACATCTTCACCAAAGCTCTTCCTAGAGAACGTTTTGAGTTTATCCTTCCACGACTTGGTCTAAAGAGTCTACAACCGGAAACACTCAAACGTCTTCAAGAGGAAGACGAGGAGTAAAGGTCTTTCTTCATCTATCTCTTGTATATATTTATTCAAAAAACAAAATACAAAATTATAAAACCCTCAAAAGAAAATAGAAAAATATAAAATTTCAAAAATCCATAAAAATTAGAAAATCTTGAAAAATCTCAAAAATATTGTTATTTTGTCATGTTTTTCTTAATTCGATATCATCTACGGACTTTGTGTTGACATTCACAGAATGTCACGGGTTTTTAGATGTTCTTCGAATGTACATAAATTGTTTAAAATAAATAAATAAAAAATAAAAAATTGAGACGGAGAAAAATGGTGGTTTATTGTCATTTCAGGCAGTAACCCGTTTTAAAAAGAAAGAACAGAGCCATGCTTAATCTTATTTTTCAAATCTCATGCTCTGATTCTTAATACAAATGTTTGTCACCAAAAGGAAAAATGTTTCCCTTCTAAATATTTTTCCTTCTAATGATTCTTCTGAAAAATATTTGTCATCTAATGAAAACAAAATTGCTTTGAAAATACCTCGGACTCTATTTTTGAAAATCATCCGGGCTTATCTTTGTCAAAATCCCTGACTCTCAATCAACAACTCATGTCATTGATTGAGGGGGAGAATGATTTCAACTCAATCAAAAAGGTTATTTTTCAAACAATTAGCACGTAAAAGAGCAAGGTTTACTTTTGGAAAATCAAAAAGAACAATGTGTTATACAATTGATTCAAGACCTTGGCTAATGTTATGTTTTCAAAAGATATTTATGCATGATCGATCAATGGAGTTTAAAGTCTCAAAATCTAATCCTTATCAGTTAAAATGTCTTTCAAAAGCAAGTCACTATTCTCCTCAAAAGTTCTCAAAATTTAATTTAAATCAATAGAGATCACAAATCTCAAAGGATTTGAAAATTGTGATCGGGGGAGAATTTGTGATTTAAATTGAATTTAAACTGATAATTCGATAAATGGTTTAATACTTGATTAACATGCTCCCTTCCCAACATGTGCCAAACGATTTTAAATTTTCCATGCACCTGTTAAGGGGAGCATCTACATCAAACCAAAATGGATTAAAACGTGATTGATTTGTCTCTAAATGCAGTTTTTCCTTAATATGTGCTAAACAATTTCAAAATCAGATGCACATATTGAGGGGAAGCAAATTTTTGAAAACCACATTCTTTCCCAGAAATATCTTTAACTGTATGTTTTGATCGGGAAAGTGATGTCGATATTTTTAGAAAATATTATCAAAGAAGTGAATTCTTCCTCTTGCCTCCATGTGCCAAAATGATTTCAAACATATGTTGCACATGTTGAGGGGGAGCCGTTTTCTAAAATATCAAAAACGATTCAAGTACAAAATGCTTTGATAATATATCACAAGTACATGGATTGATTTTCAAATGGTTTTCAATTGGTTCCAATGGCTGATGAACAATACCAAAAAGACCGACCAAATTTACTTTATGAATGGTGATATAAGGATGGTTAGGTTAGGTATTCGTTCCCACGATCCCGCCAGAGCCGAAGGGATCTACCCAGGGACAATCCACTAGATAGTGTAGAGTCCTTAGGTATGATGAAAAAAGGAGTAAAGTGAGATATGGGAAGAGTGCGGACTGAGATTGAGCTAGAACTGGAATAAACCCAACAAGGTTCTAGTAATGAAGTCTCGGTAAGCACTGAAGGGGTTGAAGAATGAAAAAGAAATAAATGTGAAAAGGGTGAAAAGAAATAGCCCTCCATTATTTCAACCTTAGGGCAGAAACCGGGTTCAATTCATATGCTACTGGTTGTTACCTAGGTAACACCGGTATTGAAGACAAGACGTCATGGACCCAGTGACGCACTGCACTACATCTTCCCAAGCTACTCAAGTTCCTCTTAAAAGGACTTGTTTCATTCTCACAGGGGAACCTACATTATCTATCGACTTTCTCGTAGAGATGGTTGTTATTGAAGAAGGAGACCCTCTCCCTAGTCTCCGGCATAGGAACCAAATGTGCACAATTGACTCTAGAGCCACGAGATCATCAATAAATCTCATTAACGACACAATCAATGAAGACTCTCTGTTTCACACACTGTGGAAAGAGAGAATATATTTTAAGAGCCCTACGCATTATCCTTGTGGTATTGCCAGAACATCTGAGTGATATGCAAACATATTCGCAATGAAGATGGAAAGCCTTCTAGAGCCAACATAAAACAAGCTCTTGGTAGGTGGTATGTGAGATCTATCCAATAGATCAACCATGTGACAATTGAATAGAAACAATGGGGCGATTCAAAATTTTGAATCAATCCTGGTTCAGGTTATGGATTGACGGATACCTTTGAAAAACCGGTCGTTGTGCTTAAAATTCTTTCTCTAGCACATCGACTGTGTATTAATATTTCAAAAATAAAAGGTGTTTATGATTGATAATTGATTTTCCTTAAAAACCTTCGTTGTATTGCAAAAACACTTTATTTTGAGCAGTACCCGATTGTTTTTCAAATCATTTTTCATCAATCAGTGAATCTCAATTCGCTGGTTCACTCACTCCGTGTTGTCTTCTTTGAGATGCTCCGATTTGAGAACGGCTAGAACAGCTGCAAAACCCTGTCAAGGAGATTCTTCGGAATTATACCTTATCACAGGCAGTACTTGTACTGATCAACGGGGAACCGTGGGCCGTGTACCTCAATTCAACGAAAGTGATCAAAGACACTTTCGTGCGCTTTATTGCTAACTGTCGTATGCAGGAACACCCCGGCGATTGTAGCTGATCAGAATTGAGGAGTCAATCCATAGCCGTATGCTCACACAACCACACTCACAATCAAAGAAATCATGATAAGTGCATATCTTAATCAACTGACTCTGATATTTTCAAACCATGCTTCTGCTACGCTACTGGAAATATTCTGAATCATCAAAAGCTTCCGCAACTCTGATGAGAAGATATCATGATCCAAAATGTGAGCATGTCGGTCCAAAAGTCACAACTTCACATGATGGCAACACAACAATGGATGAGTCAGAGATTTATGGTAGCTGATGATCTCAAAGCTGGCTCAAAACTCATTACAACGTGGATCAGTTAAAGACCTCCACTTGAGATTACAACACATGCAGAACATGAAGAATCAAAAGTCTACGATCTACTGAGCAAAGAGCTTAATCAAGCATCCAAGAACAATCAATATGTAATATCTGTTTGTATTCATTGTAAATTGAGGTGACCTCCCTTAGGGGGAGATTGTTAGGATTTAGAAAATCCAATCATTAAAGTGTCGGTCACCTCAAGTATATATATTCGTTAGAAAGCTCGTAGTCATAGTCATTTAATATTAGTTAGTATTTAGTTAAGTATCACCGTGGAGGACGGACGGGTCTTTACCCACTGTATGCCTGATCCACAGCCCATAGGTGGCGCTTATTGTAAGACACTATAAATACCCTCTACCTCCCAAGGTAGAGGGTTGGAGCTTCAATACCATTTTTCTTTCTTTCACATAGTTCCCAACTCTCTTCCCTTTCTCTCTCTAAACATTTTGTACGCCCAATATGTTATTGGTTTGATGTGTTTGTGAAATCCTATAAGTTACACTTCTACACGAGCAAAGGCGTCTAATGTTACAGGAAGATGCCCTTCGGATTGAAGAACGCAAGGGCAACATACCAAAGACTCGTAGATAAAGCCTTCAGCAAGCAGATAGGCAGAAATCTCGAGGCTTATGTTGATGACATGGTGATCAAGAGAAAAACGGAGGAGGACCTGCTCCTTGATGTCCTAGAGACCTTCGAGCAACTTCGCGCAATCAACATGAAGCTAAACCCAAAGAAATGCTCTTTTGGTGCCGAAGAAGGGAAATTCTTGGGGCATTTAATTACAAAGCAAGGGATCAAAGCTAACCCTTCAAAGGTCAAGGCAATCACGGATCTTCAGGCTCCAAAATGTTTAAAGGACGTATAAATCTTGAACGGGAAGTTGGCTGCGCTCAGCTGATTCTTGTCGAAGGGAGCAGACAGGTCCCTACCAGGTTTTAAGACACTTAAAGGCTGCGTCGACAAGAAAACCTTCCAATGGAGCCAAGATGCGGAAGACGCCTTCCAAAAGATGAAGGATTTCATGGAGATACTTCCAACACTTACAGCCCCAATCAAAGGCGAAGTGTTATTCATGTATCTAGCATCCTCAATGGAGAGCATTAGTGTTGTCCTAATGGTAGAAAGGGACAAAAGGCAAATCCCCATTTACTTTGTTAGTAGGGTCTTGCAAGGAGCAAAGATTAATTATCCCACATTGGAGAAGCTCATATTAGCTCTAATCTACGCAGCAAGAAGGCTCCGACGATATTTTCAGGCCCACCCGATCACAGTCTTAACTGACAAGCCACTCAAGCAAATCTTGTCGAAGCCTGAAAAGTCTGGAAGGGTGGCAAAATGGGCCATTGAGCTTGGGGAGCATGAGATAGAGTTCAAAGGTCGAAACTCTGTCAAAGGGCAGATTCTTGCAGACTTCTTGGCGGAAACACCTTCCGAACCAGGCAAAGAAAAGGAAGAACCTAAGGCTAAGCTCATCGAAATACAAGACGATTGGAAGCTTTACACAGACGGAGCATCAAGCTCCGACGGCTCCGGAGCAGGGCTAATGTTGGTCAGTCCTGAGGGGAAGGAGCATACCTATGCCCTTCGGTTTGAATTCGAAGCTACCAACAATGAAGCAGAATACGAAGCCTTACTGGCAAGCCTCCAGATAGCAAGAGATATGGAAGTCAAGGCTCTCACCATCTATGTAGATTCTCAACTGGTGGCAAACCAAGTAAAAGGCTCCTACGAAGCAAAGCAGCCCGTCATCAAACAATACTTAGACAAAACAAGAGAAATGCTAGATGGCTTCGACTCCTATGCCATTCAGCACGTTCGCAGGAATCAGAACAAGAAGGCGGATGCACTAAGCAAGCTAGCCTCTATGGCCTTCGCCCACATCACAAAAGAAGTGCTAGTAGAAGTCTTGCCCGAAAGGTCCATTATCCGAAAGGAAGTCACGGACGTTGTTCATGAAAGAGACTGATAACATCAAATAATCCTAAATATTAAGTGCCAATTTCTCCCGATAATGCTTGTATATTATATCATTTATATGGATTTACACTTCTTTTCCTTTATATTTCACTTTCAGGTAAAATACGAGCATTGGAGTTAATGAGATGCGGATTTGGAGAGTTTATTGAAGATTTATCATATTATGCTCACTTTGAAGAAGTTACGGCGTAACTCCTCTCTCACATTACGCCAGAACTAAAGCGTGGCTCAGAAAACCAACTTAACAGCAGATTACGGCGTAACTCTCCCAAAGATTACGGCGTAACCAACTAGGTCAAATGAGGTTCCGCGCCGCTGCAAGCTACGCCGTAACTCTTGCATCAATTTTGGCGTAACCCATATTTATTGAAGATACGACGTAACTCCTTCCATAGTTACTTTGTAACCAATATTATTAGTGCAAATTACGAAGAATTGTATGTTACGACGTAACTCTTATAATTAGTTACGCCGTAACCAGATCTGGCCTATAAATACCCCACGATTTTCAGTATTTGAAATCATCCCATTTCACACACAACATTCAGAGAACGTGAGAAGAAGTCAAAGGCAAATCTAGAGGAGCATACGGAGCTATCTCCAAGGGATAAATCACTCCCCTACGATAAGCATTATCTTTTTATCTTTTCTTTACTTTCAATTCATGTATTTTGTAACAGTAAACATTGAATCGATTGTTATAGTTAATATGAGCGGCTAAGCACCTTTAGGTGCTGGCCTAGTTATGATTCCTTAATTGTTTTGTTTGCGTTTACATTGCTTCCGTATAATTATTTCTAAGTGTATGCATGCATAGTTTATTGGTAACTACCTTGTTTCGGTAGTTTTGAATGGCGGTAGAGGCTAGTTACTTAGGAGATATGACCAACTGACCCTAAGTAAGTAGACTGAGATGGGAAGGGTAAGATATGACCAACTGACGACCCTTTCTACTTGTGCGATTTGACCAACTGATCACCTACCGTTTGGATGAACTTAAGAAGTAGGGGGTGAGTGTTTAAGTTGCTAGCGCCCGGGCACTCACTGTTATGAATCTAGCATGTAGCGGTAATTAATGACTTGGCTTAGGGGACCAGGAACAACTGGACTTATGACGGAGCACCTGATTTCTCCAGTGGGACCCTTTGCTAATAGGTTAAGACGAACTGACCAAATGTTTTCCTAGTGACTTTGCCACCACCTGAAGTAATTGTAAGTAATTAGACGTAAACACTACTAATTAGGATGAGTAACTAGGTTAGCACCACTCTCCTCTATTGATCACATCTTTCGCCTTTTTTGCTTTAGTATTTAATTATATCGAAATCATATTAAAATATGTGACACCTAGACTTAGTTTAAATCCACACACTTAGCTCTTGGGACGACCTCGGTTTTACCGAATAGTACACTACACACGACCGAGTATACTGCCCGTTAGTGCTTTAGGGTAGACCATAGGTATAACGAGTAATTATAAATATTAAAACCTGGTCAGTAAAACCTGCTTCAAGTTTTTGGTGCCGCTGTCGTGGAGTTATTTTAGGATTTTTTATTAAGTCTATTTTTAACTTTATTTCTTATCTTAATGTCAGGATTCAAGACTAGAAGCTCACGGCCATTTTTAGCCACCCCGTTCGATGATCTGGAAAAATAATTTCGGACGAAAAAAGTTTACTCTCTGGTTCCTATTCATAACATTTTTTCGTTTTACGAATCTGACCAATCTGATGCAGAACCGGAAGTCATTGATGAAAACAATATCGAAGAAAAAACCATGGAGCAGTATTTGGAACGACCAAATGTGAACTGTGAACGAGCCTTCACACAAGACTCTAGCATAGAAAAATTCTCTATTCCGGACCAATTTATTCAGGAATTACACGAGCTTAAGTTTTCAGGAGATGAAAATGAGGATGTCCAGAATCATGTGGAAGAAGTACTCTACCTATCATCTCTTTTCAGCGTCCGGAGTATCCCTAGCTATTCGGTTACAGCAAGAATTTTTCCTATGACTCTTACAGGGACTGCAAAAAGATGGTACAATTAACTCCCGAACGAATGTAAAGAAGCATGGGGTAAATTAAGAAAAGAATTCGTTCAACAATTTTGCCCTCCTTCGAAAATGGCTAAACTCCTCAGTAAGATCCATCAATTCGTTCAAGAAGGTGAAGAAACGCTTTATCAAGCATGGGAAAGATTCAATGAGCTACTTAACCAATGTCCAACTAATGACTTGAACAAACATCAAATCGTCTATGTTTTCTACAGGGGAATTAATGCACTGACACGTGAATTACTCGATTCTCCTAGGCCTATTCCTATCATGACCCTGACCAAACTTTGGAGTGTATTCAACGGATTTCTGAACATTGCTATAAATGGCATATGGAGACAGGGTATGGACCAAGGGATAATTTTGATCATAAGGTAATTAAAACATTGACGAAGCCAGAATATAATTATGGTGAAATTTTCGAAAAGCGAAGACTGGAAAGGGACAATTAAATTGAAGCATGTAGGGTAGAGAAGGTTAAGAGTGTACTTGGGACCAGGACCAAAATCAACTTAGAAAAAAAGATCCTTGACCATATCAAGGAATCTAGGGAACGTGATGAGAGAATTGAAAAAATGATGAAAATATTCGTGGAAAACACAGTTTATTCTCTCAGGACTCATGAAGACCGCATAAAGGGTTTGGAGAAGAGTGTGAGCTCATGTTCGAAAGCCATAACGGATTACCTCGTTGCACGGGAAGAAGAAGTTGTCAACACAGTTGAAACAATCTTTGATGTGCCCACTACCTTTTTAGAGAAGGTTAAACGAAGAATCAGCAAGGAGAAACTCTTGCTTCTTGACGTTAGAACTCTCCCGGTAAATGTTCCTCTTGTTAATTCCATTAAGACTGATCCTAACAATATTTTGCAGGAATTAAGTGACGGTTCCGATGAGACGGTTCAACTTAACGAGAGATGTTCAGCAGTTTTAAGGAATGAGCTGCCGCAAAAGGAAAAAGATCCCGATTGTTTCACTCTCCCTTGCTTGATCGAGAGTCTCAATATGTGTAATGCCTTAGATGATCTTGGAGCGAGCATAAGCATAATGCCTTGTTCAATGTTCCTACGTATGGGTATCGGAGATCTTAAGCCAGCCAAAATGAAGATTGAAATGGCCGATTGATCCATGCAGTCACCCTTGGGAATCGTGGAGAATGTTTTGGTAAAGATAAAAAAATTTCTCTTCTCGGTTGATTTCGTGATTCTGGATATTATCGAAGACAACCGAATACCTATCATTCTAGGAAGACCAATGCTTGCTACTGCCCATGCAAAAGTGGATGTCTTCGCCTGAAAATTAACTCTTGAAGCTAATGGAGACGTTGACACATTTAGACCTAATGAACTTCTATCCACCCCTCAAAAGGTTTGTGCAATTGACCCTATTGGTGATTTTGGTGATGCATTGGAAGATTTTCTTAGTGACTCCCCGAAAACTCCTACAAATCTTGGCGAGATAGCTTCTGGGAAGGATTTCGATGTGTTCGTAAATTTTGAAGAGGAAGACTTAGGAGTCAGTGCCGATGATTTCTCTAGCGACATCGAAATGGTCCATTGGAACAACAACTCTGAAAAGACTTTTTCACAATCTGACCGACCCAAGTTATATGAGATGGGGGCTCGAATCCATCATAAGAACCCCTATTATCTGAAAACTTCATACAAAATTGGGTTCATTGATTTCCATCCATTCATCGACACAAATTCCCCAGTTAACATCATTTCTAAGGAATGCTACAATCAGGTTATGGAAAAAGAACTTGAATTAGAGGAAACAATTTCCTAGGTATTGCGACAAACATCCGTGTCTTTGTTGGAACTCACTCATTTTCGGTCGATTTTGTGGTTTTGGATGACATTAGCGAGTTTATAGAAGATGGGCTAACGGGGGTGATTTTCGGGAAACCCTTTCAAGAACTATCTGGGCTGGACAAAAATGAGAAAGAATGGCAGGTATGATTAAAGATTGACCAAGATAAAATGGTTTTTAAAATGCCGCGAACTGTTAAGAATTTTAAAAAGTGGACAAAGAGGCAGTTGAGCCATGCTCAACCACTACTCGACATTAGTGATGAAGATAAGGCCAAAGGTATTGACCACCCTTACCAAAAGATCAAGAATTTTTACTTGGGATGTTTAGAGCTAGGGACGGACTACAAACGGGATGAGAATCTGATCAGTTGGATCTAACGTGGAGATTGCCATATTCATGAAATGACCAACAAGCACTTCTAGCCCCGAGGCTTTGAGTCTAACTTAAAGACTCGTAAATAAAGAAAAGTGCTCTTTCGGGAGACAACCCGAATTATCCCTTTCATTTGTTTTATTTCCATTTCTGTTGGGTTTTTTGTTTTTAACCATTTTTGCAGGAAACGAAGAAAAGTTGCCGCTGCAGCATGCTGATCCGACCAGAGTTACGGCGTAACTCATTCTCACGGTTACGCCGTAACAGGCTCTTTTTGCAGCAGAACTTCAGAAGCATTACCAATTACGGCGTAATCCCACTCAGAGGTTACGCCGTAGCTACACTTTTGCAGTGTCTGCCAGGTTTTGCCTAGTTATGGCATAACTCCTTCTGGAGTTACGACGTAACTATCCTCTGCATTACTTCTTTCATTTTAAACACAATAACCTTGTTAGGAATTAGAAATTCCAGGTATTAAAGAGTCGGTCACCTCAAGTATATGTAATCGTTATTAAGCTCGTAGTCATAGTTATTTTATGTTAAGTAGTATTTAGTTTAGTAACACCGTGGAGGACGGACGGGTCTTTACCCACTGTATGCCTGATCTACAGCCCGTTGTGTGGCGTTTTATTATAAGACTATATATACTCTCTACCTTCCAAGGTAGAGAGTTTGGAGCTCATAATAAGATTTTTCTTTCTCTCACTAAAGTTCCCTAAACCTCTAACTTTCTCTCTCTAAAACATATTATACGCCTATTTGATCTTATGGTTTAGTGTGTTTGTGAAATCCAATATGTTACAAATGGTATCAAGAGCCATGGTTTGATCATCTCTCACATATCTTTGGATTTCTAGTGACTTTTAGGTGGTTTTAGAGTTTGAAAAAGTTTAGTGGTTTTTGCATCATTTGGATTATTTCTAGTGTTAAAGTTTGAATCTTGGGTGTAGTTTTGTGTTTAGAATCATTGTATGTGCTTGGGTTTTGATTTGGTAAGCTTGAATCATCGTGGTTGGTTGTTTTGGATTGAAAAGTGGTGTTTATGTGTTTTTCTAGCTAGCGACTTAAACCACGGATAAGTTGTCTTGGTAACGACTTGCTTTGTAATTTGGTAGCGAGTTGCAGTTGAAGTTCTTAGCGAGTTGAGCTAGCGACTTGTCTATTGAGACAAGCCGACAAACAGTACACTTAGTGGATTCTCCACTACGATTAGCGACTTGGTGAAAGTTAGCGACTTGTACTTAAGTTTGTTAGCGACTTGGTGTTAGCGATTTGGTGCTTAGCGAGTTGCTCTTTAGCGACTTGACAACTTAGCGATTTGGTGCTTAGCGAGTTGCTCTTTAGCGACTTGACAACTTAGCGACTTGGTGCTTAGCGACTTGCTGTCAAAATTTTGCTAGCGACTTGGTGCTTAGCGAGTTGTTATTTAGCGACTTGACTGTGTCTTAGCGACTTGGTGCTTAGCGACTTGGTTCAGTTTTCTTAGCGACTTGGTTGACTCTGTCTGTAATACGGTTTTCTCTTGATTTAGTAAAATCCCATGAAAGAATCTATTTCCCGGTTTAATCATAGAGTTGTAAAATCCCGTTTAATCTGTCAACATGTCTACCAGCATTCCGAAAATCATCTCCTCTGTTGCCGAGGATTTTCAAGCAGCTGGTTCAGATACTCGTCCACCCATGCTTGACAGAACTGACTACGACTCTTGGGCTCAACGAATCAGATTGTACTGTCTTGGAAAGGAAAATGGAGTCAACATTCTCAAATCCATTGATGAAGGACCGTATCGAGTTGAGACTACTAGAGACATAATTGATACAGCTAAAGATGGAACAATGATCTATGGAATAGACAGACAAAAGACATATGATGAGCTCAATGATAAGGAGAAGAAGAGATTCGATGTGGATATCAGGGCTTCTAACATCATATTGCAAGGTCTACCAAAAGACATCTACAAGCTTATCAATCACAACACTGAAGCAAAGGCTGTATGGGATAATGTCAAGATGCTTCTCTCAGGTTCTGAATTAACTGTTGAAGACAGAGAATCTCAATTATATGATGAATTTGAACATTTCAAGATGAAACCAGATGAGAGTGTCTATGAGTACTATGTGAGATTCCATAAGCTTGTGAATGACATGAGGAACATCAGAATGACCATGCCTAACATTCAGTTGAACTCAAAGTTTGTAAACAACATGAATCCCGAATGGCACAAGTTTGTCACATCTGTGAAGCTCACTAAAGGATTGAAGAACACAAACTATGAGCAACTATATGCCTTCCTTCTCCAGAATGAAAGACATGCTATGTTTGAAAAAAGGATTCTGGAACAGTTCAAAACCAATCAGGGAGAAACAAGTTCATCCAACGACTCAACTGCTTTCTACAAAAATGTTGAGATCACCACCAAAGCTTCTAAGGTAATTCCCACGGGAGATGGTAATCACAAACTCATTCCTGATCCACGATTCAAGCAACAGGATGCTTGATTCGTTGAGGTTTAGGGGTGTGTGTGTATGGATAAAACCACAATATCGATATCAAAAATAACCACAAGAAATGATCTAAAATCCCTTTAGGAAAAAGGATAATGAATCAAAACCCGTGAGTGATAGTGATACGGATTAGGAAATCCGAGTCGTTTCCCAACGAGGTGTGAATGGGCAACGTCGTTATAGGTTCGTTATTAAAATGCTCGATGTTTTGGATTTTTGATAATATTAAAACTACGGGGAATGGGAAATTAATTAAGGGAAATTACACTACGGAAAATCCTAAATACGTGATTTAAACTAAAACGTATTAATAGAAACGTAAATAAAATGCAACTACGTCTATTCTAAGTCCTAAAAATAATCTAAAATTACTTTCTAACTAAAAATGATATTTGAAAATTAACTAAGAATTAAAACTAATTTTTATGAATTTTCTGGAATTTATTTGAATTAAAAACTAATTTATAACTTTTAAAACTTAATTAAAAATACTAAAAATTATGAAAACAAAAGTGAAAATTATAAAACTGTTTTCTAAAAATCTAAAATAACTCAAAAGACTTTTCAAAACTAATTTTGTATTTTTCTGAGGATTTTTTCTATTTTCTATGAATAAAAATCTATTAAAAACTAATTTAAATGCTAAAAATTACAATTTAAACTAAGAAAAATCTGGAAAATTTATTTTTTTGCTTTTTTATAATTTTCTTAATCTAGGAAAAATGAAAATTTATTTTTTGGAACTTTTTCTGATTTATTTGCAATAAAAGCTATTTAAAAATACTTAAAAACTGTATTAATTCAAGAAAAATAGCAAACAAAGTCTAAAAATTATGAAAAATTCATGGAAATTCTAAAATATTATTCTGCTTCTATGAAAAATATAAAATACTAGGCTTATGTGTGAGAAATGAGAGCTGATGTGTTAACTGTTAAGAATAAGCTTTTATGAATAAGCTAATAAGCACAATAAGCCACCAAACTGCTACAGAAGATGATTTATGCTATACTAACTTAATTCCAGCTCAATCCAACTACTCTTAACCACTAATAAGCAATCTTCCAAGTTTATATGCTAACTGATTCTAACTTAAATCAGCCCTTAACCCCTATGTTTGAGCTTATCCACAGGCTTTATCAATAAGCTAATGTGAAAACCAAAACTGTGGTTCTCAAGACCACCAACGAAAGAGTAATTGTTCCAAATTTCAGATCAAGACAAGCTTAAATGAAGCTAATACAAAGCCTAGAAAGTTTGATGAAAACTGGTTTTGACAATTTTTGACTTTTGAAGAAGAAATGAATGTTGACTAATTTGATATTTGATTTTTAAAAACAGGTTGCTACTGATGATTTAAGATGTAATCTGACCTATTTAAGCTAGCTTATATGATTCTAAACCTAAAATGTAAGCTCTATCAGATCTACACTAATTGTTATGCATACTAAAACAGATTCAAATTGATTTTGACTATTGTGATATGCAGATACAAACTAAGGGTTGATTTGAGTCAAGTAAACCTATATAAGCTTGAACCAACTCAACTTAGACAACAAACTAACCACAAACTCAGTTTATTCTAATGATCCAAACACTATTTTCAAAACTGTTTCACTGATTCCACTAGAGATTCAATGAAAGCTTAACAACTAATACTACACAGAGATTAAACACTATTCTATAAGCCAAATAACAACAAAATAAAGCAATTATAACAAGCTGATATCAAATGTAGCAAATATGAAGATTCAAACAGTTAAATGAAAATGGAATTTGAACTCACAAGATGTCCAGCTATTATGCATCTTAGAACAGAACCAAAGTACCACTATTCTAATCAAATCCAACCCAAATACCACTCTGCATCACCCCATATCAGCATAACACCAGCAGATCTTCATTTCCCCAAACAGTTGACTATTGTTGACTATGATTGATTTGAGAATAAGTCCTGAGTATGTGATTTAACAAGCACTCAATAAGCTATTAAGAAGCTTATGAGAGCTTGTGAAAACAGATTTGTTAACTGAAATCAATGAAAACTAAGATTTAACATATTTTTTATTTTTAAGAGATTTTTTTTATATTTTTGTTATTTTTGCTAAACTGAATTCGTAAGCTAAAGAAAGTTTTAAATAAGCTTCAACAGTTATGAGAAAGCTAAATAAGCTAATAAACAAAACTGAAAACAGAGTTTATAGTGCAAATCAGAAAATAGCTAGAAATTATTTTTATTACTTTAATAACAAAATACAAATGAGACTTTGAAATACTGACTGAAAATACATTTAAGCTAAATTACTCTACTCTCTCTCTCACTACACTCTACTTTCTATCACTAAAAACTACTCTTAAAAACTGTGAAAGAAGAGGTCCTTTTATACTTGAGCTCAGCCTCTTGGAAGGATCTAGAGAATGAAATCTGTGCTTCTTTAAGTGTATATCAGCCCTCTGATCAAATCCCAGCTATCAATCTTTCATCACAACCCTTGGATCAATATTTCCACGTCCCTTCGGCCAATGAGAGAACAGCATTTGAGGTATGGCACACGGATAGCTGACATGGCACTGTGCACATGTCAGGTGTGTCAGACGAAAGTACAAATATACCCTTAATTGCAGTTAATTTGACCAATTGAGTGAGAGGGTAATTTAGGGTTCATGTAAATCTGGGTTTGGGTAAAAAGGGGGTAAAATTGGCGCGGGGTGTTTGTTTAATATATTTTGATTATGTTGACCGGGTAAGATGGGGTTGACTAGGGTCCAAGGATGGAAGTGGGTGGGTAAACGGGTTAGCTAGCTTTGGCCGGGTATAGGATGAGATATTGGACCGGGTTTTACATTGGTTTGGGCTTTTGGTATTGTATTTGGGCCAAGAGTAGTGTGGATTAGGATTTATTTTGTACCCATTTATCATATTAAGGACCAATCATGTATAAACTGAAACTTCAGGGACCAAGGCTGTAAATTTGAAATTGTCTTCCAAGGGTTGAACTTGTCATTCTTCAATAAACCAGGGACTGAATTTGCAACTTTTGAAACTTGAGGGTGTTTTCTGTCATTTGTTGAAAGTTCAGGGACTGTTTCTGACATTTCTTCAAAATTTGATCAAATCTTCACAAATCATCCTTAGAGGGTAGAAATCTTCACAAATGCATAAATCTGACCTTTCGGCTCAGCTCAAGCTCTCTTAACCTCTCGTGCTCGGATTTTCGTCTGATTTGGCTTCTTTTTGAGCATTTTATCATATCCATACCTGCACAAGCACAAACTCAAGAAAGCAACAAATATAAGCAATAAACGGCTCTTTCTTGGTTATTTTGGGTCAGATTTGACAATGAAAAGGTATGTGTTTTAGCACATACCAATGCTGATGATATCATGGGACATTTCATCAATCAACTAGCTCTCATAGTTAAACGGAACTTGACCCTTTCACCTCATACTAACAGTCTTCACACCAACAATGAAATCAGAACCGCATCCAATCTTCACAATCATTATTTGATCAGAGATGGGAAAGTTCTGGTGCAGCCAGTTTAAGAAAGGCAGTATGATCAGAGAAGGGGTGGAGTAGGTGGAGGCTATGGTGGAAATCAGAATCGAGGAAGGATTGGAAATCAAGGACATACTAAGCCTATCAAATGTTACAACTGTGGTGGTGAGGGACACATCGCAAGAAACTGCACATCACCAAAACGCCCTCAGAATGCCGAGTACTTCAGGGATAAGATGTTGCTTGTGCAAGCTCAGGATAATGGTGCAGCTTTGGATGAAGAGGATTTGTTGTTCTTGGCTGAGGGAAATGCTAAGACGTATGATGCAGATGTGGATGAGCAGCCAATTCAGGAGATAGGCCATAATCATCAGAATGCCTTTCAAGTAGCTCATTGTGATGCATATGACTCTGATGTTGATGATGAACCTACTGCACAAACCATTTTCATGGCTAGCATTTCTCCAATGGTCTCTCCTAAAGTCTCTTCATCACCACAAGCTGGTCCATCCAAAGACAAACTCATTTCTGAGGTACTAAAACTATACGATGATGTTGATATGCAAAAGATGCATGACAAAGTACAATCAACTGAAACTATTGAGTCAAATATTGAAGATATGGGTAATATCAATGTTGTCCCATATGATCAATATGTGAAACAAAGTGAAAGTGAAGTTGTACCAAGTGATGCATCTTCTGCAGTCAACGATGACTATGTTTTTGATGAATACACTGCATGTGCCCCTGATGATTCTGTTATCTCTGAACTTAATGCCTATAAAGACCGAGTTGCCATTTATGAACAACGTGCTAAGTTTGAGCTAACTACTCGTGAGCAGGAGTTGGATAACCAAATGCGTACAATTATTAGAAAAAGTAATTTTAGAGAAGAAGTGTTAAAACAATAGTTAAACTCCTTACAAGAAAAGCTTTCAAAAACTGCTAAGCAAAAACAAGAACTTCAAGAAAATGTTATAGTGCTTAAGCAAGAATTTCATGCTAAGGAATCAAAACTTTTAAATGATTTTTCTAATCTAAAAACTTTGAAGAACAAGCTTGAAAATAAGTTGTACGTACAAGGGAACACCATTCAGACTGCCCACATGATCACTAAGCATAGAGTCTTAAGCGTTAAGCATAGCATTCCCCTAGTTGAGGAACCAAATCCAGAGGTCATTAAAAAGGCTAGAAATGCTCATAAGGTACTTTATGATGGCAATGAAATCCTTAAACCTAGACAGAAACCTAGTTGTGTTGAGTGCACTGAGGAAGATAAAAAAATCTGATGAAGTCACTAGGGAAAAGATGAACAAGAAGTTAGATGATCCTAAATGTAAAGAGAAGAAACTAAATATCACACCCCATGATTACAAGAAGGAGAATTGGATTTCCTTGAACATGTTTAAGCCTCAGACGTTGTTAACACCCGAACAAGTGTTCTGGAAAAAGGATTTAGATAAGCAAAAATCAGAGAATCTTGTTGAAACGAACCCCCCCCCCCTTTAGGAAAATGCCTTCAGCGACTGTGTATCCTCCCAATACACCAATGCATTTAGTTCCTAGGACTATTGCCACTAAAAGCAAGACCTTAATCAGTCAATATGTTATTCTTCAACTGTTTGTCGATTTTGAAAAAACTTGTAAGAAAAGGATCACACCCACTGGGATAACTGAAGGGGAAATGGATTTTGAGCAAACAAAAGAATGCTATCTAACTGAGGTCATGACTTTCTTTAAACTACTAAAAGATCATTTTGAGAGTCTTAAAAAGGGGATAGATTCAGATATTAAAGGAATGGAAAAGGAATTTGATGCAATGATAGTTGAGGTTAGTGACTATGAGCGAGCATTAAAATATAATGAGATTGAGAGGAAGAACTTGCATACCTTGAATGAGAATCTTATTTCTGAATGTATTGCTCAAGATGTATTTTACACTGCTACAAATTGCTCCATTAATGCTTCTCAATTTCATGAATTATCTGTTGCTCTGAAAGTCTCTCATGATCGTGTCATTGAGCTTGAAAAGATTAATTCGAAACTTAATGAGAAAATTGATCAGGATGATCACGATAATTTGGTAAAGCATCTTTCTAAACTAGAAGTTAAACATTTTGATTTACAACTAAAATATCAACATCTAAAAGAAAATGTTAAAATCTCAAATTTCAAGATATCCTTGGGTGCTCCTGAATTTGATGCAGTTTTTGAAATTAGCAAACGTGATGAACAGATTCGAGCTCATTGTAACACGATCAAAAAGTTGAAAGCCCAAATCTCTCAATTGAAGGGTGAAAAGAACAATGTGACTGGATCCCAAAGGCCTCCTCCTTTAGATTCTCAGTACTCTCAAACTTTTCATCTTCAAAACTTAGTTAATGCCTTACAAAAGGAAAACGAGAGTTTTCTAGAAGAAAATGAAAAAGTTAAATGACACTTTAAAGAGTTATATGATTCAATGAAAGTCACCCGTGACCAAAACAACGAAAAAATAACGTCTTTACAAAAGGAAATGAGAATCTGAGAAGTCAGGAAAATGGGAAACTGCCACTTGTTTTAATAAGAATGTTGTTTCAAAGTCACCCTTAGACTGCAAATACACTGTGACGGTTAAATATATTCCTCCTCATCTTAGGAATAATGAACCTGCGTTTCATGACTATTGTGCTTACCTTAAGGATAGTCTAGAATGTCTCCGTGATATTGTCGAAGAGGATTTCATTAACAAACCTCTTGATAGAGAAATTAGGTTTGCTTGCCTCCAGGCCAAACGATCTCAAGAGCTGCTAGAATGTGTAATTGCAACATGTCCAAAATCCTTAGGTGCAAAAGGCAAAGCTGTGATGCCTTGTTCTATGCCTAGTGCCAAGCATTCAAACCATTCTAGGCCCAGTTTTAAGAAAGTGAACATCAATGTGTCGTCTAGTAACACAGATCCGTGCACGTCTAGTTCAGGAATGCAAAAAGTAGATCAACCAACTACTGTTCCCATAATTCCCTCTACAGGAGTAATCAGTGACATTAAAGCGAGCAGGTCAAAGTCTCAAGTCAATACAAGGAATGACAGGACCTCGCAAGCTAAAAATGTGCATTGGAAAAGAGTAGAAGACCAATCTAGGAACTTTAAGTTTGAGTCGAATAAAACGAATCTTGTGGATTCTAGTATTAGCCATAGGTGTACAGTAATTAATTCGAATTCTGATTCTATTTGCAAACCTTGTAATGATGTCTGCTTGAATTCTGTTGCTAATCATGAATGTGGTGTGAATGCTTTGTCTAATACTGTCAAATGCCCAGATAAAATTGTTAATGCTAATAATCGTGCAAAGAAGGCTAAAAGGCAAAGACGAAAGATTGTTAGAAAACAGTGGAAACCCACAGGAAGAACATTTATAAAGATAGGTTATTATTGGATACATTTTGGCCATAAGAATAATCAGTTTTGCCCTCAAACTGCTAAGACTATGCCCACTAGAAAATGGATGCTTACTGGTAGAACTATTCCCTTAAGAAGTGAACATACTTTGAATAGGTCAAATACTGACACCAGCATTGCATCTATTCCCAATGATTCCATTGCTTCTACTTCTGATATGGATGTTTCTATTTCTGATGTGGGTGTTCCAATTACTGTTACTAACCAAGTGGAACCCTTTCTTGCATTGGGATCCCAATTATCCAGTTATCCATTCTTGTCTGTGTTCAACTGCAGATCGTTCAAATCGTTCTGTGGTACTTGGATTCAGGCTGTTCCAAGCATATAACTGGAGACCGGTCGCGGCTCATGAACTTCGTGAGCAAATTCATTGGGACAGTTAGATTCGAGAATGATCATTTTGGTGCAATTATGGGTTATGGAGATTATGTTGTTGGTAAAAGTGTTATATCCAGGGTATATTATGTGGAAGGTCTTGGTCATAACCTGTTCTCTGTTGGTCAATTCTGCGATTCTGATCTAGAAGTAGCCTTCAGAAAACATACTTGTTTCGTTAGAGAACTTGATGGTAAGGAACTTTTAAGAGGTTCACGTGGTTCAAATCTATACACCATCTCTATCGAAGATATGATGATGTCTTCTCCAATTTGCTTGTTGTCAAAGGCTTCTAAAACAAAGTCATGGTTATGGCATCGTCGTCTCAATCACTTGAACTTCGGCACCATCAATGATCTCTCCAGAAAGGACTTAGTTGTAGGTCTACCTAGACTTAAGTATGAAAAGGATCATCTTTGTTCAGCATGCCAATTGGGAAAAAGCAAGAAGTATGCCCATAAACCCAAACCTACAAACTCAGTCACAGAAGTTCTTCATAGAATTCACATGGACTTATGTGGACCCATGAGAGTGCAGAATATCTTTGGGAAGAAATATGTGTTAGTTGTGGTTGATGATTTCTCTAGATTCACCTGGGTAAAGTTCTTAAAGACAAAGGATGAAACTCCAGATATCATCATCAAACTCATCAAACAGCTGCAGGTTCGTCTTAACAAAACGGTCAGAATCATCCGAACAGACAATGGAACTGAGTTTGTTAACAAACAACTTGGTGAGTTTTATGAAAGTATTAGAATCAGTCATCAAAGATGTGTTCCTCGAACTCCTCAACAGAACGGTGTAGTTGAAAGACAAAATCGAACTCTTGTGGAAGCCGCAAGGACTATGCTGATTTACTCAAAAGTTCCAATGTTTCTCTGGGGTGAAGCCATCGCCACTGCATGCTACACCCAAAATCGATCCCTGGTTCACACTGCTCATGGAAAAACTCCATATGAACTTGTCCACAACAGAAAACCTAATCTTTCATTCCTTCGTGTGTTCGGTGCATTTTGTTATCCAACTAATGAGGGCCAAGATTTAGGCAAACTTAAAGCTAAAGCTGACATTGGAGTATTTGTAGGATATGCACCAAACAGAAAAAAATACCGAAATCTACAACAAGAGAACCCGAAATATCATGGAAACAATTCACGTCACGTTTGATGAGCTGACCGGTCAAATGGTTCCTGGACAATCCAGTTCTGGACCCGCACTTCAAAACAGTCCCATTGGTTCATCCCTTGTACCAAACTCTTCTCAAGCAACTCCATATGTACCTCCATCTGAAGATGATTTAAAGAAATTGTTTGATCCTATGTTTGATGAGCATTATGAGCCAAGTGCTAATGAACTGTCGATTCCTACAACAGAGGCTGCTCATATCCCTGTGAATGAAGTCAATCCTTCAGTCTCAATATCATTAAGTCAAGAAGCGCCTGCTGCTGATCACTCAGTCTCATCAACAAATCATCAATCTTCGAATGTACATCATGGAACTGTTTCTGGCATCAATGATGAAGTTAATCCCTTTGCTACTCCTGAAGATGCTCCATTTGAAAACATATTTGCTCCTGAATCATCATCAGAACCATCTTCTTCAGGAGACATCAACTCTGCTACTTTAGTCCCTCAACAACTACCACATGAACACCTCAGAAAATGGACTCACGATCATCCATTAGACAACATCATTGGAAATCCCTCTCGTCCAGTATCCACACGGAAACAACTTGCAACCGATGCCTTATGGTGCTTCTTCAACTCCGTACACTCAAAGATCGAACCAAAAGATGTTAAAATCGCCATGAATGAAGATAGCTGGTTCAATGCCATGCAAGAAGAAATTCATGAGTTTGATCGACTTGATGTATGGGAATTAGTACCTGCTCCAGATTGTGCTATGATCATTGCTCTAAAATGGATCTTCAAATTGAAACTTGATGAACATGGTGATGTGTTAAAGAACAAGGCTCGATTGGTTGCTAAAGGATACCGTCAAGAGGAGGGAATAGACTTTGAAGAATCATTTGCTCTTGTGGCTCGAATCGAGGCAATTAGAATATTCTTGGCTAATGCTGCAAGTAAGAATATGATAGTCTATCAGATGGATATAATGACGGCATTTCTGAACGGAGATCTTAAAGAAGTCGTCTACGTCAGCCAACCTGAAGGCTTTGTGAATCCAGAGCATCCTACTCACGTTTATCGTTTGAAGAAGGCTCTTTATGGTTTAAAGCAAGCTCCAAGGGCATGGTATGATACGCTATCAAAGTTTCTTCTGTCTACCGGCTTCAGCAAAGGAGCAGTTTATCCAACATTGTTCACCAGGAAGTCAGGCAAACACTTAATTCACGTTCAAATTTATGTTGATGATATCATCTTTGCCTCGACTGACCCCAATGAATGTGATCGCTTTTCTAATGAAATGGGTTCCAAATTCCAAATGTCTATGATGGGACAAATGTCATTTTTCTTGGGATTACAAATTTCACAAAGTTCCGGAGGCATTTTCATAAATCAATCTAAATATGTAAATGAGATTTTAAAGAAATTTGGATTTGTATCATGTGACACCGTTGACACTCCCATGATTGAACGAACCAAGCTGGATGAGGACCACTCAGGGATCATGGTAGATCAAACGAAATATCGTAGCATGATTAGATCCCTGATGTACCTCACAGCCAGCAGACCAGACATCTTGTTCGCTGTGTGCATGTGTGCTAGATATCAGGCTAAGCCTACTAAAAAGCACCTTGAAGCGGTTAAACGGGTCTTTCGATATCTCCAAGGAACCATCAATATGGGACTTTGGTACCCGAAAGACACCGGTATGTCACAAACAGCCTATGCAGATGCTGATCATGCAGGATGTCAAGATACTAGTCGAAGTACGTCTGGAGGTGCTCAGTTTTTGGGTGATAAGCTTGTGAGCTGGTCGTCAAAGAAGCAAATGAGTACTTCTATTTCCTCTACAGAGGCTGAATACATAGCCATGTCATCTTGTTGTGCTCAAATCCTATGGATAAGATCTCAATTAACTGACTATGGCTTTGTATTCAACAAAATCCCTCTGTACTGTGATAATAAAAGTGCTATTGCTCTTTCTTGCAATAACGTTCAACACTCAAGGGCAAAGCATATCGACATTCGACATCATTTCATCAGGGAACAAGTGGAAAAAGATGTGGTGGAACTCTATTTTGTGAGGACTGAATACCAGTTAGCCGACATCTTCACCAAAGCTCTTCCAAGAGAACGTTTTGAGTTTATTCTTCCACGACTTGGCTTGAAAAGCCTTCAACCAGAAACACTCAAACGTCTTCAGGAGGAAGACGAGGAGTAAAGGTCTTTCTTCATCTATCTCTTGTAAATATCTATTCGAAAAAACAAAATACAAAATTATAAAACTTTCAAAATCCATAAAAATGTGAAAAAATTCGAAAATTCCTCAAAAAAATAAAAATAAATAATAATAATAATAATAATAATAATAATAATAATAATAATAATAATAATAATAATAATAATAATAATAATAATAATAATAATAATAATAATAATAATAATAATAATAATAATAATAATAATGTCATTTTGTCATGTTTTTTTCGATTCGATAACATCTACGGTCTTAATGCTGTCTTTCAAAGAATGATACGGGACTTTAGATGTTGTTCGAATGTTTAAAAAAAAATTGGGAGAAAGATAAAGAAAATGGTTTATTGTCATTTCAGGCAGTAACCCGCTTTTCATAGAAAGAACAGAGCCATGCTTTATCTTGTTTTTCAAATCTCATGCTCTGATTCTATAAACATTTATCTGCTGAAAACTAATTGCTTTGTACAATAACTCGGACTCAAGTTTTGAAAATCATCTGGACTTATTTGTCAAAATATCTATCTCTCAATCAACAACCTATGTCATTGATTGAGGGGGAGAATGATTTCAATTAATTCAAAAAGTTATTTGTCATACAATTTTTTTCAAAAGACAATCATGCATGTTTAATCATTGGAGTTTAAAGTCTATAAAATCCGATCCAAGCTTTCAAAATCAATTTAAATCTACAAGAGATCACAAATCTAAAATGATTTGATAAATTGTGATCGGGGGAGAATTTGTGATTTAAATTGAATATTAACTGATAATTCGATAAATGGTTTCATAAGTGTTTAGCATGTTTTCCTCCCCGCAAGTGACAAACGATTTCGAATTTTCCATGCACATGTTGAGGGGGAGCATCTATCTTAAACCACAAAGATTTGAAACGTGATCAATGTGCAGGTTCCCTCTTGTATGTGCAAAACTCTTTCAAACCTCAAGGCACATATTGAGGGGGAGCAAGCTTGTGAAAACTTCATCCTTTCCTAAAATGCTTTATCTACTTGTTTTAATAAGGGAAGGGATGTTGATATCTTTTAGAAAATGGTATTCAAAGAAGTTAATTCTTTCTCTTGCCTCCGTGTGCAAAATGATTTCAAATACTTGATGCACATGTTGAGGGGGAGCTCTTGTTCTAAAAATATCAAAAACAATTCAGGTACAAAATGCTTTGATAATATATCATAAGTATCTGGATTGATTTTCAAATGGTTTTCAATTGGTTCCAATGGCAGATGAACAATACCAAATAGACCGACCAACTTTACTTTATGTATGGTGATATAAGGATGATAAGGTTAGGTATTTTGTTCCCATGATCCGCCAGAACCGGAGGGATCTACCCAGGGACAATCCACTAGATAGTGTAGAGTCCTTAGGTATTTTGGAAAAAGGAGAAAAATGAGATATGGGAAGAGTGCAGACTGAGACTGAGCTAGTACTGGAATAAATCCAACAAGGTTCTAGTTATGAAGTCTCGGTAAGCACTGAAGGGGTTGAAGAATGAAAAAGAATTGAATGAGAAAAGGGTGAAAACAAATAGCCCTCCAAATTATCCAACCTTAGGGCAGATACCGGGTTCAATTCATATGCTACTGGTGGTTACCAAGGTAACATCGGTATTGAAGACAAGACGTCATGGACCCAGTGATGCACTGCACTTCAACTTCCCAAACCGCTCAAGTTCCTCTTAAAAGGACTTGTTTCATTCTCACGGGGAACCGACATAATCTATCGATTTTCTCTTAGAGATTGTTGATATTGAAGAAGGAGACCCTCTCCCTAGTCTCCGATATAGGATCCAAATATGCACAAATTGAGTCTAGAGCCACGAGATCATCAATAAATCTCATTAGGACACTTTCAATGAAGACTCTCTGTTTCACACAATGTGAAAAGCGTGATTATATATTATGAGTCCTACGCATTATCCTTGTGGTATTGCCAGAACATCTGAGTGATATGCAAACATATTCACAATGAAGATGGAAATCCTTATGGAGCCATCATCAAACAAGCTCCTGGTGGGTGGCATGTGAGATCTATCCAATAGATCAACCATGTGATAATTGAACAGAAACAATAGGGCGATTCAATCTTTTGAATCAATCCTGGTTCAGGTTATGGATTGACGGATACCTTTGAAAAACCGGTCATTGTGCTTAAAAACTCTTTTCATTAGCACATCGATCGTGTACGAATCTTTCAAATTAAAAGGTGCTTATGATTAATAATTGATTTTCATTAAAACCTTCGTTGTATTGCAAAAACAATTTCTATTGAGCGATACACGATTGTTTTTCAAATCTCTTTTCATCAATCAGTGAATCTCTATTCGCTGATTCACTTACTCCGTGTTTTCTTCTTTGAGACGTTCCGGTTTGAGAACAGCTAGAACAGCTGCGAAACCCTGTCAAGGAAATTCTTCGAAATTATACTTGATCACAGGCAGTACTTGTACTGATCAACGGGGAACCGTGGGCCGCGTACCTCATTTCAACGAAAGTGATCAAAGACACTTTCATGCGCTTTATTGCTAACTGTTGTATGCAGGTACGCCTGACGTTTGCAGCTGATCAGAATGGAGCGGTCAATCCATTGCCACATGCTCACACAACACATTCATTTCCAAAGAAATCATGATTAGTGCATCAATGACTCTGATATTATCACTCCATGCTTCTGCTACGCTGCTGCCAATATCATGAATCAACGAAAGCTTCCGCTACTCTGATAAGAAGAAATCATGATCCAAAATGTGAGCATGTCGGTCCAAATGTCACAACATCACATGATATCAACACCACAAAGGAAGAGTCAGAGATTTAATGTGGCTGATAATCTCCAAGCTGGCTCAAAACTCATTATCACGTGGATCAGAAAAAGACCTCCCCTTGGATTATCCAAACATGCAATGTGAAGAATCAATGACTACGAGCTTCAGAGCAGAGTAATACATCAGGAATGCAAGAACAACTTATAATGTAATATCTGTTTGTATTCAATGTAAGTTTAGGGTGACCTCCCTTAGGGGGAGATTGTTAGGAATTAGAAATTCCAGGTATTAAAGAGTCGGTCACCTCAAGTATATGTAATTGTTATTAAGCTCATAGTCATAGTTATTTTATGTTAAGTAGTATTTAGTTTAGTAACACCGTGGAGGACGGACGGGTCTTTACCCACTGTATGCCTGATCCACAGCCCGTTGTGTGGCGTTTTATTGTAAGACTATATATACTCTCTACCTTCCAAGGTAGAGAGTTTGGAGCTCATAATAAGATTTTTCTTTCTCTCACTAAAGTTCCCTAAACCTCTAACTTTCTCTCTCTAAAACATATTATACGCCTATTTGATCTTATGGTTTAGTGTGTTTGTGAAATCCAATATGTTACAAACCTTGTATTAGTTTTCAAATGAACTTTGTGGGTATGTTCCCTGTAAGCCCTCACGAGACTACACTTGTCCACTTGGGACACCAAGTGGTTTAAAAGGATTGTTTCATAAGCTAAATGCAACCTTGATTCCTACGAAAGTGAGTTAGATTTCTTTTTCATTTTTCTTTTTCTTTTTCGAATTATGCTTGTCGGTAGTGTGATTTCAGGGATTGAAGTTTGCTCGTGGATGCTTATGCGAAGGCACGACTCTTTTCATGGGACTTCTTTCTTTTTGGAGCAAATTTCAGGGAATTCTCGCTTTAATTCTACTTTTCTCTTCACCTTTATTTAACGCTTAGTAAAAAAGGGACTTTGTACAATTCAAGTGGGGGGACGGGAGTAGAATTGTCTCTTGAACTTTATTGCCCTCGTTTTAATAGTTTATGTTGAAAAATTATGCCATTTTTATAATTTTGACATGTTTTTCTTAAACTAACTAGATTAGACCTTAGCCGAGTACATTATAACCCTTGATATTATATGGTGAGATTAGCCTTATCCGTTTCCAAATTTTACCCCAAATCCACCAAATTATTATGAGTGTGCCGGTAGCTTGTAAACTTAGAACTTGGCCTTTGCATCATTTCGAGACCATAGACGAGGTATGTTGAGTTAGCTTGATGTATTTGGACTTTCAGTTTAAGAAGGCAGTATTATAGGATTATCACCCAAATAGCCTATCATTGTGTGTCTATCGATTAGTCACCTCGACTTCTCGACCCCTATGTTAAACCCTTTTGCTGCACTCACCTTTAGTGCAAGATACCCCTAGATACATCCTTTTGAGCCATTCCTTTTATTTTGTTCACCCAACATATTGTTTCGATACACCATTACACCTTAGCCTACCCTGTAGTCTTTATTTGTAACTGGGAAGTCATCATTTGCCTAAGTTCAAGGTTCAAGTGGAAAGGTTCGGGAATCATGCTCTCGTCAATGGCATATCCTTAGAGATCATTGAAGACCCCCCAAATTCTCATATTGTTCATCTCAAGTGGGGGGCTGTTATGTTATTATGTTATGTTCAAAAAAATAAAAAATAAATAAATAAATGATGAAGTGATTCGAAGAAAAAAAATTATAGTTAGTGTTTTCATTTGTTTGTAAAGTGCGATGTTATAAGCACTATTGTTATGAGCTTAATATAGATTTAGTATCGAGGAGGCCACCTCGGTTACATTTGAAGAATGAAGTTGGAAGTGTGCCCATCATGACGTCCTCTAATGGCACATCTACCTGATTATATCATGATCTGGTTTCTTGACTTCGAAACTTGAACTTTGGGCGAACTGTAAGTGGTGATGACTTAGTTACAGATTTAGACTATTTTCTTGATTTTGTTTTACACCAATTTTATCCCATGTCTTATCCTACCCTTAGTCATGAAGCGTGTCTAGGTGATGCAGCAAGCAATCTTTGGTGTCTTGGCCATGAATTTGTTCATTTATCATTCATTTTGTCCACTTCGCCGTGAAATGTTAGTAATGACAAATCACCCTTAACCTTTGTCGTGTCTACCCATATTGCCTTCGAGAATTATTTTGTTCTTAACTCTAGTGGTGGAGATTTGTGTAACCGCCAAGCTTATGATAGAATACATGCTATGACTGTGCAATGAGTGATCACCCTGAAATTGACACTTAGAATAGTTGAGAGATTTGAGTGTTTTGTTCCCATTTCGTGAGGTGTTCGGCTTTGTTTTATTCTAGCATAAGGGATTTGTAAACTTATATTTTCCAGGTAATGGGAGATATCTTTTTAGGAATCTATCTAATAAGGTCTACTTGAGGGCAAGTAGAGTTCAAGTGGGGGGATATTTGATAACATCAAATAGTCCTGAATATTAAGTGTCAATTTCTCCTGATAATGCTCGTATTTTATATCATTTATATGGACTTACGCTTGTTTTCCTTTATATTTCACTTTCAGGTAAAATACGAGCATTGGAGCTAAAGAGGCGCGGATTTGGAGAGTTTATTGAAGATTTATCATAGTATGCTCACTTTGAAGAAGTTACGGCGTAACTCCTCTCTCACATTACGCCGTAACTAAAGCGTGGCTCAGAAAACCAACTTAACAGCAGATTACGATGTAACTCTCCCAAAGATTACGGCGTAACCAACTAGGTCAAATGAGGTTCCGCGCCGCTGCAAGCTACGCCGTAACTCTTGCATCAGTTACGGCGTAACCAAGATTTATTGAAGATACGGCATAACTCCTTCCATAGTTACGCCGTAACCAGCATTATTAGTGCAAATTACGAAGAATTGTATGTTACGGCGTAACTCTTATAATTAGTTACGCCATAACCAGATCTGGCCTATAAATACCTTACGATTTCCAGCATTTGAAATCATCCCATTTCACATACAACGTTCAGAGAACGTGAGAAGAAGTCCAAGGAAGAAATCACTCCTCTACGATAAGCATTAGCTTTTTATCTTTTCTGTACTTTCAATTCATGTATTTCGTAACATTAATCATTGAATCGATTGTTATAGTTAATATGAGCGGCTAAGCACCTTTAGGTGCTGGCCTGGTTATAATTCCTTAATTGTTTTGTTTGCGTTTACATTGCTTCCGTATAATTATTTCTAAGTGTATGCATGCATAGTTTATTGGTAACTACCCTTGTTTCGGTAGTTTTGAATGGCGATAGAGGCTAGTTACTTAGGAGATATGACCAACTGACCCTAAGTAAGTAGACTGAGACGGGAAGGGTAAGATATGACCAACTGACGACCCTTTCTACTTGAGCGATTTAAACAACTGATCACCTACCGTTTGGATGAAATTAAAAAGTATGGGGTGAGTGTTTAAGTTGCTAGCGCCTGGGCACTCACTGTTATGAATCTAGCATGTAGCGGTACTTGATGACTTGGCTTAGGGGACCATGAACAACTGGAATTATGACGGGGCACCTGATTTCTCTAGTGGGACCATTTGCTGATAGGTTAGGATGAACTTACCAAATGTTGTCCTAATGACTTGTACCCCACCTGAAGTAATTGGAAGTGATTAGACGTAAAAACTACTAATTAGGATGAGTAACTAGGCTAGCACCACTCTCCTCTATTGATCACATCTTTCGCCTTTATTTGCTTTAGTAGTTAATTATATCAAAATCATATTAAAATCTTTGACACCTAGACTTAGTTTAAATTCGCACACATAGCTCTTGGGACGACCTCGGTTTTACCAAATACTACACTACACACGACCGGGTACACTGCCCATTAGTGCATTAGGATAGACCATAGGTATAACGAGTAATTATAAATATTAAAACCTGGTCAGTAAAACCTGCATCAGAGACACATGGACGACTCCCATTAGGGAGTACCTGATAAGTGGCCTTCTCCCTGAGGATCCAAAGCAAGAAAGGAAGATGCGGGTTAAATCTCCACCGTACCGGCTAATTGGAGAAAATTTGTACAGAAGGTCGTTTCTCTCACCTTGGCTCAGATGTGTTGGACCTAAGCAGGCGTCGAGCATCATCGCAGAAGTCCACAAAGGATCATGCGGCCTTCATGCAGGGCCCCGTTCGGTTGTCTCAAAAATAATGAAGTTATGCTACTACTGGCCATCGATGCATAGGGATGTTGTGGAGATCATTCTAAAATGTGAAGCTTGTCAGATACACTCCAAGGTTCCCAAGCTCCCGAAGCAAGACATGACAAGCGTGACATCCGCATGGCCCTTCTCCCAATGGGGAATCGATATTATAGGACCCATACCTGTAGCTCCTGGTGAGGTCAAGTTCTTACTGGTGGCAATTGATTACTTCACAAAGTGGGTCGAAGCTAAACCCTTAGCTTCCATTACGGGGAAACAGATCGAGAAATTTGTATGGGAGCACATCATATGCAGATTCGGAGTGCCCCACATCATCATATCCGATAACGTCAAGCAATTTTCCGAAGGAGTCTTCTATGATTTGTGCAAAGGACTCATTGTAAAGCAGTCTTTGACCTCTGTCTATCATCCACAAGGCAACGGGCAAGTGGAAGTTACCAATAGAGATATTGTTAAGGGAATTGAAAAAAGGTTGGGACGGAGCCATCACTGGTGGGTGGATGAGCTTCCTCAAGTGTTATGGGCTCATAGGACCTAGCCCAAGTCGAGCAATGGCGAAACCCCCTTTAGCCTAACATACGGAACATAAGCGGTCATCCCTTCGGAGCTGAGTGTACACACAGAGCGTGGGGCCACATTTGAAGCCTCTCAAAATGATGAAAGGATCAAGGAAAACCTTGATGTGTTAGAAGAAAGGAGAGAAATAGCCTCCATCCAAGAAGCCATGCACAAGCATAAGATCGAAGGCTACTACAACAAAAGGGTCAGGTCTTCCACCTTCAAGCCTGGGGAATATGTGCTATGCCTTAACAGCACAAGCAAAGCAGAATACCAGGGGAAGCTAGGACCTACATGGGAAGGGCCCTATGTCATAGCTTAAGCCTACGGCAATGGAGCATACAAGCTGGCTAGTCTTCTCGGAGAACCCATCGACAAGACATGGAATGGTACAAACCTCCAAAAGTTCTATGTTTAAGAAGTATTTTTTACTTTTCATTCTTGTATTAAAAGCTTCTCATGGGAAAGCAAGCATTATTGGTAGTTGTCTTAGTGTTCATTTCAAAATGATGTAATCCTCTCTATCAATTTAATGATAAATAATATGTTTCCCACAAATATCTTGCTTCGTTTCTTAAACATAAAGGTTTGTTCAGCCAAGTCGTTTGTGAGTTTCAATGTCGAATTGGAAGGCATACGGTGTAACAAACACCTCATACCACAACTTAAGCCTACTAACACATTCACATTAAATCTCCTAATCGTTTATGGCAATTATGAAAATGAAAACAAGCCATATAACTTAAAGGATTTAAGATAGAGTGGGTCACGACCCTCTGTCAGTGATCAAAGTTGGTCACAATATTCTTGGTGTTGTAATTTACACACAATGAGGTTCTTACACCTTAGGTTGTAAAATTTAAGCGTCGAAAAAATGGCGTACGAGAAGTGCACAAGATAAATATTTATAAATACGTAGGAATATT
>OU343220.1:56782586-56949116 GCA_910596185.1 Chrysanthemum makinoi
AGATGGGGATGACTTCCTTGAGTCTCCATTCTTACGGCATCTTTATCAAGTAGAAGATCTTGTTGAAGAGGCACGTCAACAATCTAACCCCTATCTCCCAAACACCTCCAAGCTTCTATGGGGATTTGAATTAAAACCCTCCGGCTTTGTTTCTTCCCATCTTACGTATGCGATCTTCACTTCTAGTTGACTAATCCTCGAATAGTAGCACTCAATGCGTTGGCTAAGGTTTTTTCTTGTTCCCGGCCGCCTTGACCACTTTCTACATTGAAAAGAGGAGAAGTACTCTCCATCTCTTCCTGATATCTCACGTTTACAATGGTTACGTCCTCTCGCATCTTTGATACTTCGTCTCAGTCCCTTCTATCCTCTCTCCGACTTTAGCGATCCACGAAATGTCGTTAGCCCCTCTGGAGTCCAGTTTCTTATACAAATCTCATACGCCTTGTCCTTTGCGAGCTCTTGTCTTTTTAAACCTCTTTTAGCTACTTTATACCTCTCTTACTGCCATGATAATGTTGGCTTGGCGACCACTACCGGCACAAAGCTCTCCCGAACCTAGATTGTTTTATGGCGACTTTGGATTGCACTTCACCATAAAACCACCAAGATTCTCTGTTGGCCGGTTGGGACCTTGATGTCCCTCCAGCCACCCCAAGGGAATCCTTTGCTGCATCTTTGATAATCTTAGTGAAATTACTTGCAAGCTGATGGCGTCTAGCAGCGAAGTCACCCGAGTAGCAAGTACCTCACGAGACTTTTCACTCTAAACGATTAACGCTCCTCAGTTTCAAATTCTTCGAAATAATCACCAAGCACAGGGCTTTAATCTCCTTGGTTGTTGCCTCTCGAAAATGTCATTTCTTTACCAATTTGTGTTGGGATGAGGCAAGTCTCAATTGGGAAAACCCTCAATCCCACATTTACTAAGATCACTTCTTAGCACCAACCCAGGATAGTCAATGCGTTGTTGTGGCCGCCTTTCAGGAAAGTGATCAAGTGAACATCCTCTTCTTGAAGAAAAAGTTAGCTACTACCAGTAGGTGGCGGTAAAAACTATAAAATCGATGCGACCTTTGTCATTCCTAACTTCCGGCCAAACCCTCCGTGTATCTCCTCGTAACCATAAAAATCCGCACCTATATGGCCATTCAAGTCACCACCTATAAACAAACGCCTATCCGACGGGCACTCCCTCACGCGAGCTTCGTGAGATCGTCGAAAAACTCTTCTTCTCTGCCCGCTCCGGCCTACGTGATGCATATCTTGTGATAACGTTGGTCTCCCCATTGATAACCATAGTAATCGCCATTATCCTATCGCTACTCAGATACGCTTACCATTATCCTTGAGTCCTGCCTTGAAATAACACCAACTCCATTTCATTTGTCTAGAACCGGAGTACGGGGCTTGTAGCGTTTACCTCCCTCGTGCTTGAACCCTTCCATTTAGTCTCACGGAAGCTGCAATGTCAATATGTCTCCTCAACACATCCGCAAGCTCAAAAGAGCTTACCGGTAGAGACCCCACGTTATTCACCCACCCTATCCTACGAGAACACGCAGCCCTAGCAGAACCCCTACACCCTTAAGCCGCCCCTTACCATCCTTGACTCCACTAACCCCTTTACCACTTCCTTCGCCTACTCCGCCTACCACCCTGTCTACCCCCCAACCCAAGGCAAGACATGACCTCAGGTTACCATCACTAGCCAAGGGGTCTATCCTAGACCAAGCAAACTATCAGCAAGAAAAGACGCAAAAAAAGGGGGGCTAGCCAAACAAGCACGCTAATCAAGACACAACAAAGGAAACAACTCAAAGAAAGCCAACAATCAATATAGATATATATTGAAAAAAAAAAAAGAAAAGGAAAAAAAATAAATAAAGATAAAAACAAAAACAAAAATAATAATAATAATAATAATAATAATAATAATAATAATAATAATAATAATAATAATAATAATAATAATAATAATAATAATAATTTTTAGAGGGTACCTTGTATAAGTGTGATAAGTATAGTTATATGTGTTTGCTTACTGCGTTAGTGAATTCGTTTCACAACACTTCGAATGTAATATGTGTTAGTTGTAAGTGTTTGTTTGGGTTCCGTAACTTTCAGTAGCTTTCCCAGGACATCATAATTCCGCATATAGAAATACCTACTTAATCTCTTACGCGTCAAACACTACCCCAAAAGTATATGATTTTGACGAATCAAGATTAAATTGATTGAAATAAATGAAATAAATGTTAAAGTTGTAAAATTTTGAATTAAAATAAAATAAACCCATTAAAAATATAAAAACTAAAAACTCATAAAAATATATCAAAATGGATGTTGAATTAAAGATAAGATTTTAGAAAATATGGTGAAATTAGATTATTAAAAAAATAAGTAGATTAAAAGATATTTTAATTTAAAAATAAAGATGAATTTTAGTTGAGAAATGACACATGTCATTTTATAATTGGAGCTCTTTATCTTAATTTTAGTGGTTACGAGTTAGGTTTGGAGTTTGTTAGAAGTTAGGTTTGGAGTTTGTTAAAAAGTGACACATGTCATCTCATGGTTGGAGCTCCTTATCTTAATTTTTGGTTAGAAAAACTCTTTCCATAATAAGCATGTAAAAAATCTCAATTTTTAAGCCTTCTAATTTTAGAAGGCCTAAATGCATTATAAAGTAGTATAGATAATAATAATAATAATAATAATAATAATAATAATAATAATAATAATAATAATAATAATAATAATAATAATAATAATAATAATAATAATAATAATAATAATAATAATAATAATAATAATAGTGGTAGTAGAACTTCACCGCCGGAAATAAAATTCCGGTGATCGGAAAAATTTTCCGGTGGAGAACCGGCAGGCGATGGCGAATCAACTTGGATCAGCCTCGGAAAAACAAGGGGAAACTCCACTCGTGGGTGGTGTAGATGCTGGCCACCTGGAAGTCGCCGGAAAAACAAGGAAATTCCACCACATACTGGTGGCGCGTGGGTGATCCGGAGGCGGTCCGGCGAGTTGGGTTTTGGTCGGATTTGTGTGGGGGGTGAAGTTGGAAATGTGTAATTATGAAGAAGAGATGTTGAAGATGGTGATTTGATGATTTATTTTAGTTTTATATAGAGAGTGTAAGAAAAGAAATTAGGGAGTCCGCAATTGTGGGGCCCCTTTCTCTCTGGGCTTAAGAAATGTTCGTCATTTGGTGTTTTAGTACTTCAACTAAAACTTTACTGTATAAGATTTTGGGTTGGGTTTCAGTCCTAAACGCTTCATCTGAATCTATTAATTATCATAACTTTGACTCAACTTGAACTTGACCAAAAGTACACTATCTTATGCTTTAAAGCTTTGGTTTAAGAGACACACGTAATCGATAACATCAAACTTAAGTTAAACAACTGCGATGAAATGGATTTTGACAACTGAGACGAAATGGATTTTATCAAAATCTACAATGAGTATTGAAGGCGAACCCTGCTTTCAATCTTGAGAACTCCGAACTTATTTCGGAATTAGATTAGTAAATTCCAAAGTCCGGCTTATAACCGATGTATGAACAATGAATTGAAAATTTTGCAGACTAGTATAAGTACTAGAACAGTCTAGTTTTATGAAACATTCTATAACAAAGACAAACAAACCCTCATACATAAGTAGTTTGATTGCGGATTAAGTTAAAACATTGTTTTTAAAGCACGGTTTTGAACCTAAAACCGGCAATCAGCTAAGCAAAAATGACATGTAAAAACGGAAGCACAGATAATAATGCGAGATCATCTCCAAATTGTACACCACAACACAAAACCAATGCCATTAGTATCAAATGATAATAGACATGCAAACTTGATAAATATATGTATCTCCAGTGTTACATCAAAAGGGCGAGGATTTCCTTCATGATCCATGATGACGTATAGTCTACATCCGGGTCATGAACCCGACCAATGAACGATACTAATAATTAGGCCCAGAATGCGCATGGGCTACTTAGCGGTTTGGGCTCACGAAGGCCCAAACCCAAAAGTTATTTATGGAATAAGATATGGATATCTCATATTCTTGGAGATAATCGTTTACCAACCGACTTAGGCGGGATACGCCGAAGGTTGGGGAACACGAAACCAACAAGGATTTCGTGTGTATATAAAGGGAACCCCATCCCTCATTAAAAGTACGATCTAAAACCCTAACTCTCCTATTAACACTAAAACCGATTACTTACTCTCACGCCGGAGGATAATCGTGGGAGACAATCCTACGATAAGCCTAACGGTGTTTTCATTTCTTAGTGCGCAGGGTCTCAAGCATTAAGAACCAATTGATACGAATCGAACCCAAATAAGGAACGTCCAACTTTTGTATCAACAGGTCGCGTCATAAACTTCACTGCGACATATGTAGATTCAAAACCAAACCCGATCAATCGGATAGTTTTTGAACACTAGTCGGAGCATACTTCACTACAAGAGATCTTAAATAAAAGGGGTAAAATTGTTACACCCATATTCCGGTCTTGTAAATATAACATTAAATTGAGTTTACATACTACTACGCATAACATATTTATTTAAGTACGAGTTATAAAAGCTATTTTATTGGCGGGTTAAAGCTAGTTTGGTTGACTAGAATTAGTACTAGCACGGCCTTCTCATGAATCGGTGAAATTTTTGAGATACCTATACGAAATTATATAATGAGGCATTTCATTAAGCAATATTATATATCAATTGTCACCGTTTATAAGATATAATGTAATTTGCAATTAGTTATCTAAACGTTATAACATATTACTCATTTAGGATATTTTCCCATCTAAATACTTTTTTTTCTTGAAAAATATGTCTACACATGCATATAATTATTAACAGGACAAATTTTGGGGCCCTAAAATTTTTGAGACCACCTGATGCGATTATTCAACTTGCACTCTCAAAGCGGCACTGAGTACTAGCCAAAGTGGGTGTTAATACCAAATACTTAATAAATTTGTAACTTTAGGGTGTTAAAAGGTTAAGTGACGAAGAAGAAGGGCTAAAACTGTAAATACGCTATGAAATGGGGGCTTTTTCCTTCGCCTATTGTATGTATCGGCTTGGCTTCATACCGAACCAAGGAGGCATTATGGCGAATTAGATTTTCAGTTTCTTCAAAATGAAGAAAAAAAATGTATGTTTTGTAGCTTGTGTGTCGGTGTGATGACGATTCTAGCAAAGTAAAATAGGAATTGGTAAAATTTTAATATGAAGTTGTTAAGCTATCAACTTTCTGGAAGGTATTTAATCTTTAGACTAGTAGTTATGGTAACCCTACCCGTGAGTACATCACTCTGTCATATCAGCGTCATTTCAGTTTCTTCCTTTAAGACCAAACACATGACCTTAAGCCTTTAGTAAGTCAACCCGAACTAAAACAAAAAACACAACCCATAAATATTAATAAAAAAAACTAAACACACAAAACCAAATGCACAATCGCTCGGCTAGACGATTGAACAAGTGAAAAAGTTGGGGGCGTCTCTCTTGTCTTCTCGTCGAGGGGACATGCGTTGAGTTCTGAGGGGACCGATTGATGTATTTGACCACCATAACGACTAGTCTTAATATCTAAATATCTTGGTTTCATGAGTTATTATTTGGGATTTTAAGAGAAGTGTATGTAAATCAAATTTGTATATGTGGTTTGTGTTATAAATTTGAGTTATTATTTGGGATTTTAAGAGAAGTGTATGTAAATCAAATTTGTATATGTGGTTTGTGTTATAAATTGCTCTAAAGAATCAAATGAATTTAGAAGTATTGTTAAAGAGAAAATTTCTTAAATGAATTCTTTCTAATGGTACTTTACAAATATAAACTTACGCTTATACATTTTTCTAAAATGAACTTTTCAATATTATACGTTAGATTCCTACCATAGTAGTTTTTAAATGCACGCGTGTATAACGAATTCATGGGGGCGTATGGGCGAGAACCTAGGCGAATGAGTGTCTAGGCGAGAGCTTTGGGCGTGGTACAGACTAGTAACAAGTGTCTAGGCGAGATGTCTGGGCGTGTACAGACTAGTTCTAGGCGTGGGCACTGGGTGAGCTAGACGGAGCTTGATATTGGTACCAAGAACATGTTTAGGCGCATGGGCAAGTGTCTAGGCGAGAGCATATTGAATTTTGCTAGGCGAGAGGTCAAGGGCATGAGTTATAGGCGAATTGAGTTTAGAAACCAAAAACAGATTTGGGGGTGAGTCTAGGCGTGAGGCCGGGCGAGAACCAAAAATAGATTTGGTGTACTTGCGCGTGAGGCTGGGCGTTTGATATACAGGGGCGGATCTACATGATAGACAGGGTAGCATACCTTGTGAACTCTCGGCTTAGTGTAATAAAAGATCATATTGTGCTTTTATTTGGTTATTTTGCATAGAGTGCATACCTTGTAAAAATTAAATGCATACCCTTTTTAATCTCAGCTAAAACAAATGAAAACAAAATTTAAAGATGCAAAGAAGTTTAAGAAATAACAATGGCGGTTTAACGTTGCAGAGGGTTTTGAAGAAGAATGAGAGAAAATGTGTATGATATAGAGGCGTGTAGGTTAGTAGTGGATGGAGAAGTGTGGGTCCCACTGCATTTAATATATTGTATTTATCAAAATTTCTATTAGGTGATAGTACTTTTTCATCATTTCTTTTAGAAGTAGACTATATATACATTGGTACAATTTATGTAGTTATGGACTTATGGGTTTAATGTAACTGAACTATTTTTTGTTTAGCTAAACATATAGATTTTGGGTTATAAAATATAACATGAGTTGAATTAATCAAGAAATACCATGATAAGGACAAGAAGAAAAACCGGTAGGAAAACCCGATTTCGATAAAACTTAGATCAATTTTTTTATTTACGATATGTGCATACCCTTTGGCGGATTTCTAGATCCGCGTTGATATAGTTGCTTTGGTTTAATGTTTTTTCATTTGTTATCATATTCAGTTGGTTTACTTTGTAGCATGTTATCACCTATCAACTATTTCAATGTGTCACAAAAGCTAGGCGTAAAGCTGGGCGAATGAGTAGTATAATATAGAAAATGTGATTATTAAATGAGTAGTGTATTATTGCATTGGTATCCTAACAATATAAAATAATATTATCTTTTTATTAGTGGATAAAGAAAAATATTGTTTGTGAGAAAGAGGTCATACACGAGTACAAAATTGTAGGCGAATGAGATTTACATATTGAGCGAGTAATTTAGGCGAAGGAAAGAAAAGTGTGATTGTGACATATTTCGGTCATTTCGTAAAATGAAAAAATAAAATCTAGTTGCGTAAAAGTCACTCTATAAGGTTCATTTAGATAATTAGCTTATTGTTAAAAGCTATGGCTAGTAATAAAGTGTTTTAAAGTTGTTAGTGATTAACAAGAATTCAAGTTATGATGTGTTTTTGGTTGTTGCCTTTAAGTGGTGGTTAGTATTTGAATGTATGGTATAAATGATTAGTTTGAAAATGGATGTTGCGGTAATTTTAACAATATGAAACTAGTCTTAAACATTTAAATAAGTAAAAGAATTTAAGTAAATGGGTGAGAATGGGTAGTAGACGAAGCGTTTAACACTTGAAAAAAGAAAGCTTTATCTGATTTGAGTTTGTGTGATGGTGGGTTCAAACTTCGTAGATTAATCGATCAAATCGTCGAAAATCTTAGTTACAAAAAAATAATAATAATAATAAAAAAATAAAAATAAAATTTGTCGTTCATCGTATATGAAATCAAGTTAATTAGTTTATACAAGTTTGCAGGTCATGACTTTTAACTTATATTAGAACTTAGGGCCTGTTTGGATTGAGGGTGTGGAATGGTTTTGAATTTGATTTGACACTTATAAGCTATTTGGTTCAAGGTTTAATTATAGGAAATGGATTCGTATAAAAACAATTACACTATTTCATATCTTGGCTAGAAGGAGCGGATTTGAACATGAATTGTTTAACTTTCGACATTCATGTGAATTGTTCTTTCTTCGTATATTGTTCATATGTTTTATTTTTTTAATTACATAATAATCTTTATTTTTTTAATTATTTAATAAAATATATTTAAATAATTATAATTTCTCTCTCGTAATCCTACCTCAAATCAAAATCTCATAGCAAATCCAACCCCACCTATGAACCAAATGCACCACTTAATTTGAAATCAATTTGACCTGGGATAATCTTAAGTACACAAAATGCTTAGGTGGCGGTAGACAAGACACCACCATGCCACATCGCGTCTTTCTCCACGATCAAGTTGTCGCGATGACTGACCAAGTTAAAAAATTCTCAATGTATAAAGTAATTTTTCTTCTTTACTTTGAAATACAAAATGAAAACAAAATTAAAATAAACACTCAAACTCTTGTGCAAAACTTCGATCAAGTAAACGATCATCTTCTCATTTCCGTCGTCCCACGATCGATCATGACCAAAACCCTTATAAGACGACCGACCAAGGGCCGGCCATGACCGAGAAGGTCGACCAATCCACTGTCAATAGCCTTAATGATATACTAAAATCACCAACACGCGCTATGACTGTTTTCGTTTAACTATTGTGTAATAGGCTTTTAAAATATCGTCTTTGATAATAGGCTTTTAAAATGTCGTCTTTAATAACTCAATTTTCAAAGTGTCAATTACCGAAATTATCAGTATTGAATTCATACAGTGATGTGATTACAAAAAGCATTGTAACATCACTTTCAAAGATGGTTGCAAAATCAATCTTTCTTTAATTTATCTCTTTTTTTGTTGAATAGGAAAATGAACTCTAGATTAGGTTTTCTAAATTGGGACGCGTCATCATTATGATTTAACTTCACATGAAATTTGAAGTTTGAATGTTTGATAGTTAATTTTCGTCTATATCTCCATGGTAAATTGAAATATATTCTCATCCATATATGATTGAATATATCTTTTTGCATTGTGATGGATTTCTTATAATAAGATTTGATATCTCTAATATGAGCAAGAATCAAATATGTAAAATTAAAATGAGAAGGGTGAAAATAAAAAGCAGCATTTAGGATTTAAAAAATAAATCATTTCCTTTAAAATTTTCTTCCTTATTTAAAATATGTGGCTTTACAAATTTCTTATCATTCTTATTATTTCAATTTCTCACTTAGATCTCTTCCCAATATATCTAACATGTTATGATACATATAAACTAGCCATACGAGTGTTACAATACAAGGGTCGTCCAATGGATTTGGAGATCCGTGCGATAAATAAATCTTCATTTTTGACGAATTCTACTGTAAAAAACAAAAAAAATTAGTTGATTTTTTCATTTTCAAACATGCAATCACCACTTAATGTCTTCTTAATCCCAAGTGATCACATAACATTCATCTTTAATAAACTTAACCAAGGACTTAAATTCATGTATATATAACTTGATAATATATAAAAGGGATGTCCATATAATTGGTGGCCCTGTCACCTATAATGTCATGCAATGACAGAGCTATGTGAGCATCGAAGAGGCGATGGCTCTCCCAGAACTTGAAATACAATGTAAAAATGTAGACTACTTTTGTTGAGTGCTTGTAATTTGGTATAGAATTATAGTAGTTTTGCCCCTAAGTTTGTATACATTTTCGTGTTTTTTAATATCTCAATTCTCAAGGTCGTTCTTTAAAACTTTTATACATAGTATGTTGTACAGAGTGATCATTATGTGAGTTCAACACTCGATTCTCAAAAAAAATTTAAATGAAAGGGAATGAAATGAGTGAAACTAAAATTATACTACTTAGGCGGCCTGGCGCCAATGAAATGAATCAAGCGCGAGGTCTAGGCGTCGTGTGAAAAGGTGTGAGATAAGTAAAAGGCCGCTTTTGGTAAGGTATGACGTCATTTTAGAAGAATTTAAAAGATTTACTGGTTTGGGCTTGAATTTATAGTATTTGGGCTATTTCCTTCTTATGCCTCGTTATTTCAAAACTTAATTCCTATTTTGGCCTCATATTTGGGCCCGGTTATTTGGGATTGGGGCTTTAGTTATTGAAATTGCTCTTAAAAAATGATACAAAATTATAAATACATAAATCTATAAATATTTTTTTGCCGCCTTAAAGCAGCTTATGAAACGTTAAAGGCTTCAAGAGCAGAAAGCGCTTGAGGCTGGTATGCCGCCATGCCACGCCTCACGCCTTTTAGAACATTGCTATTTTGTCACATCAGGGGTTTTGGTCAAACCAGTATAACTGCGATCTGTAGTATAAGCCGTGATCTGGCACCTATTATTGAATACTCTCTCTATTGGAGGGTGTGAATAACGTGTCCCAATAATAAATTTTGGTAGAACGAATTTTGGAAATGATAAATTTTGTAAGAATAAAATCTTGTGATGTCATCATATTAAAATTCCTCAAAAGCAGCTGCGTAAAGAAGAATACTTGAATAGTCTTTTTCTTTCACATGGTCCAATAAATTTTGTAGCCACAAACTTTAAATATTGATTTACCATTGACTTATGAATTTATTAGAGTATACAAAGAAGTCTTTTTATACAGTATCTTATACGTCTAGCTATTTCAATTAGTTTGAAGTGATAAGTTGTATGATAAAAATGTATGATTTAACTAGTGACGTATATTCTTCCAAAAGAAAAAAAAAATGACAAATCTGATAAAAGAAAAAAAGCTATGATGATAATGTTGAGTTTATGATATATAAAATACAATAAAACATAAAAACATCAAGAGTACACAGCGGAAGACTAAAGATCATAACAATAAATTAATTAACGAAAGTATGCGTAGCATACTCTTTGCGAATGTCGATCCTTGAGCAAAACAAAGAAGTACTAATTGGTGTAAGAATAATGTCTTACAACCACGTTCTGTACACACCTAATTAACCAACGAATCAAGCGATTGCTAGATCTAACACAAGTCCTCGTTTTAAGAAAAACGAAACCAAACTCCCTTACAAATGGGGTGTTCGGCCAAAATGGGACAAGAGAGAGGAGAGGAGAGATCTAGGGTTAATTCAATGCACAAGTGTATGAAACCCTAGAACCTAACCTCTTTATATAGTAGATGGAATACTTTGGGAACAAGTTAGTGATTGGGTTGGGACAACCCATTGTGGCCGGCCATAGGACAAGCCCACAAGAAAACCCATAACTTTTCCTTTCAAGATTTTCCATTACTAGTCCTTCTCTTTTCATTTAACGGTCGTTAGTCATTTTTCCGTTAAATACTTAACGATCGTTAACGGACTTAATGTGCAATAATTAATCGTAAACATAAACATTAATTATTAACTTTAATTCTCATTCGCTAATGTGTGCAATCCGTGGTCACGAGTTCGAATCCGGACATTCACATGTTTGTAAATATATACATTTCCAACGGCTCCCACTTGGATATGTTTACAAAACGTGAAATGACATTGGTTAGTGTCTAGCAACACGCCAATGCCCCCAGGTACAACTTCGTGTATGGTTTCTCGGAGAAAACCAAGTTTTGATGATTCATCATCATATTCATCCTTTTGTTTCTAATACTATGTTAATAAGAATATGGATCTCACTCATTTCTTAATTAACTATTCTGATTCTCGCTTTATGTGATTGATAAAGATTACCAATTCTTCGAACATATTCCGAAGACCTTGGGCATGGCCATGCAAACATCTTAACAATCCTACGAGGGGCCCAATAGTATTATACTTCAAAATAAATTTGAATGAAACAAATCCCATTTTGACTACAAGCGGGATTCATAGATTTACAACATTTCGAAAACAACCCTTATAATTACCCGTTCATTATAGCGTTAGATTGCTTCACAGAAATGCACTACATCCATGACATATCTCTTGTATCTCAAGTCAGAGGATAAATCTTCATGATATACTTAATGACTAAGATCCATAAAGTATCATCATGTGGGTGGGATAAGTCCTATACTCAATTCATTGAATATCATCTGAAATTAGTCATGCTACGCATCAATATACTTTCAAGTATATTCTAACTAATACTCAGATTTGTCTTAATTCAATATCATTCCCATGTTATTGATTGACAACGGACTATTTAGAATAACTTAAGTTATTTAAGGATTTAAACATGCAAATATAGGATAACATCATAATAAATGAATAATAAACATAACAAAATACTTTATTTCATTTCAATAATAATGTTTACAATATCCTTTATCCAAATAATAAATAGATCAATGCATGATAATTCTTAGTTAATGAATTTTGCCACAAGTCATGCATCTCATACTTGTTGACAAGGCATAATTTCAACTAACTTTGATCTATAAGAATTTTGAGAATACTTATTTCAAAAATTCAATAAGTGAATTTCTTGTATGTGTTTACACATATCTTGATATTGTCATATTATTCCATAAGGTGCGTGACAACTTGAACCACCTTTATATGACAATCATCTTTCAAAACTTTTAAAGTTTAAAGTATTCTTTATTCTTTAATGTATAATGCAACTATGCTCTTAGTTGAGCATAACTAGTCAACATGGTCATCATCAAGGATACCGTGACTAGAATTGAGTGTCATCTCAATTATACTAGCATCATTGTGTACAACAATATGATCTTTAAATATCCGTAAACTTTTGAGCAGTTCTAGTGTAATGTTGGTGCCTACCAAAACTCAAGTTTGTTGGCAATGACAATTATGAAACAATTGTCATATAATCATCCATAGAATCTAGGAGCATCTCCAGATTGTGGAATGTGATTCTAAATCCAAACATATTCCTTTAAAATATTTATTACACTAACAACTTTCAATGTTGTCAAATCATCTTGTAATCAAGCATGACACAACAACTTTATACACAACATGATGTTCATGATGAATCTTCAAGTTAAACTTTAAGATCTCATCTATCTTGTCAAAGATATGTATTCATCATGTTCTATTTGACTCATTTATTTACAGCATATGTTTATAATAATAAACATATATTCCAAAGTTGTATATATTATTTCCAAATCTTACAAACGAAGTTTCATTCCCAACTAAAACTTAATTTAAGTGGAATGTAGTTGCCCATACAACATATAAGATTTAAGAAAAAATAAATAATACTCCCACTAGCTTTCAGAAATACTTATGAGCAATCTTATTTTAATTATTAAATCAAACATGGATTTAATATTAAACATAAGAAACATCTCCTAGATGCTTGCATATCTCCATTCATGGATTCTTGCAGTTTGTACATATCAAAGGATTATTTGAATTCATAAAACTTCTTTGTATTACTCATCGTCCTCGTAAAAGTAATTTCACAACAAAGAGTTATGACATTCATTGTCAAAATTTCATATCAATGAAACTAAGTATGACAATTATAATATTTATACTTCTATTTAATGTATATAGGAAAGAATATTCAATCATAGTTAATTGCTTAAGTATGATTGATATTATTATCACTAGACATACATTAAATACATGTACAATATTGTCCATATGATTTCTACACAAAGATTTAAACCACTAGGGTTTCCATCCTTTGAAGAAACTCATTTTCATTATTAAGATAAACCAAGTATCTAAAGTTGATTATCTTTATGGACAACATCTCTACATTCATAATATGATTGATTTTCCACAATTCAACATTTGGTAAATTTATCATTATGATTAACAGAGCTTACTATGATCACTGTAACTCATATTCCTCAGTATATTAAATATCTGAGATATCCTTACGGATCTATGAATGATAATTCCATCATATTAAGGTCTATCATTTTCATGTTTAGCATCATCATGATATTTGCTAGTGCATTTTAGAAGATTATGTATTTTGTAATTCAATCTTTCAAGATCTAAACAAAACTCCCACTTGCCTTTAAAAATTTAAAGATTACCTTTAAATAGTTTAGCAAGTAGAGCAACAATACATTGTTCTCTTTTGGGATATTACAAAAAACATTGACAGTTCCTAACATTAGTTTGTTACAACTCACTCTATAAGTAGTTTAACAAATTGAGAACTTCATTTATAAGACTTAATGTGATTCATCACATTCCATAAACAAATGGTGTCTTATTAATCTTCTAGGTTGGAGTCTTATTGAGTATATTCAATCTATACTCAATCTACTAACCTTGATAACTTTTGGAAGAAACTATAGTTATCTTGAATCAAATAATGCCAACAGATTTTGATTCTTCTAACATAACATACCATAAAACTATGGTATTTCATTAGAATTAATATTGTAAGAAAATCTAACAATATTTTAGATAACCATCTACTCTTTTTGCTTACCTATTTACCAACAAAGTAAAACTTAATGGTACAATAGAATTACCAAGTCAATTGCATGTATTATAACACAAATATTTTGACCAAGTCAAAAGACATATTAGTTATAATCCCACTATACGTTATAAGTCATTGATCAACTCATTGACTTCATGCATATGTCTTAAAACATAGCAAGTTAACGTCTTACTTTTTATTGTAAGTCTTGTATTAAAAGACTTCATGTTTGTGACTTTACAAAATCATAAACATTTATAATTAAAGTAATTATGAACACCACCTCGGGTTTCAATTCATATTTCAAGTTAATATTTACTACATATATTTAAGTCATTCAACGAATACTCAAATTCAAGGTAGTATTAGATTACTTCATTTAATTATGTCATTCCATGAAATGTTCCATGTAAGAAACTGCAGAATCATCCATGCTCGTTCTCACGACGCATGGATATTTTACCTTGGGCTACAATCTAGTTCACGTTCTCACGTAACATAAATTGTAACTACAAGTGTTTCTTAAATATTGAATGACATAAATATTTAAAATAAAGTAGTCTTTGGTATCATCTTGACACATGTTCTTAATAGGGCAATCATACATATTTAAATGTATACTTCCTATTAGAACGTTATTCTCTTACTTTACATTCAAGAGAATCCATTTAAATCATATTAATATGTGTTGTACCTTGCACACAATAAGATTTCTCCCACTTGTTCATGGAACAACATCATGTAGCATATAAACAACACGATACACGTTCGTTTATTTGATTAATATGATTTGTGTCATAGATATAACAAGTAGATGTAGAACTATATTGTTTAGTAAGGAAGCGTACACGACTATCCTTAAAAGTAATTATCTTTGAAGATAATGGGTTACTACAGGAAATAAGGCTTGTAGCTCCCAATGAATTAGAAATCATTAAAACAACTTCTTATTCAAGAATGCAACACAAATGCTCCCATTTGAATCGACAACATTGTAAGTGTTTCATAACCAATGAAAACAACTTGCTTGCTTTTTACTTTCCTACACCTTTGAAGAACCATACGTAATCATTACTAAGGTACTAAAAGGTGTATTCTACTATATGAATGATAGGTTATCCATCAATGTTATTAACTCGAAAAAATTGGGTATGCAATTTCTTCCTCAACAGGCCTATCATGCCCATAATGGTATGTAGCACCTTTAAAGGTTAAAGCAAAACAACTTAGATAAAATGCTAGTTTGCCTTTTACCAATTTTCGCGGTAAATAGTCTATCTTCTAATTTAGTAACTCATATACATGTTTTCCAGTTAACCAACATTCATGTTTGTTACAAAAAGGATTCATTCACCAAATGAGGGTAATGAAATCTTTATGGAAAATATGATATGCAATTCATTTCTATGAGTTACATTAGAATTTAGACAATTCAAATGTTCCTATTATACCTTTCTCATTCATGAAAAGGAATAGGATTGAGTCTCATGCTTCTCCCATGGAAAAGAGACTTACGTTTGTCTTTTCGTAAATTATTTTTGATCAAACATTTGTTTGAAAGCAGAATGGATCAATTTACTGATCAAAGACTAAACCTCGTTTACGGTTAAATGTTGCATTTATACATTCAAAAGAATTACAAAATTCAATTTTAGTATTTTCGATAATTTTCCTTTTCAATAAACAATTAAATACCCAAGGTTCATAGTCATATAACCAATTAATATTTATTGAAAACTAGGATCCAAATTGTCATAATTTCATCACGTCAGTTGATCTGCTAGCAATGAACCTTATACAAAATGGTAGAGCTATTGCTCAATTGCCAATTTCAATTGCAATTCCTAGATTTATGGGATTTACATATAGCCAATATCAATCGCCATGTAAACATGTTTTATCCCATCTTATGCCTTTAGTTGCCAGCTCTCACTACAAAACTCAATTAAGTTGTCCAACTTAAGAAACGGCAAAATCGTCCATGCCCGCTCTCACGACACGTGGACATTTTACCCTTTGATTACGATCTAAGTCACGATCTCACGCAAATAAAAAGTAATCTTAGGTGTTTCCGTTTGGTTGGATGGCATATAACTTAAATTAAAGGGTAATAATTTTGATGTCAAATCAAATATGTACAAAGATGTCATGCATTCATCTTTGTACATAGGTTTTATTAAAACATTTATATCTTGTTTTAATGTATAAGCTTTTCATCATCAAACTTTAATTGAGGTATTGGGTTCACCAATCAAGGAATTTAGTGTTAATTATCATCCATTATACCGTACTTTTGCATAAGTGTAAACACTTAGTGTTTGGATAATTACCACCAAAGTGACGCATGGAATTAAAACTAATTCGCCCTTAAGATGAGCTTGCACATTTAATGGCTTACTAAGTAGCTCCACTCGAACTTACAAAGGGCGAGGACGTGCAGCTAAAGCACAACCTTAGACATCCTTTCGGTGTATTTGTGCACTTCTTTAAACCCCTTTATTAGTTCATTCTCATGGGTGAGCCTTTCAGACCATTTGTACCAAAGTCATCAATCAATTAAAAGATTATGATTACTATTCTTAAAAATACATGTTTCACCATTGTTTAGGTCAGTTTATTTTTCTTATAAAAATACCCTTGTTACACATAACAAACAAGCAAGTATTTATAAAAATAAACAAATAAACAATGAATGCATAACAAATAAAAGTCATGCATATCAAATAGCCACATGCAAACATTTTTGATAAATCATATTAATAACCAATTCTAGATTTGTCAATATGCATATACTTAATTAAGACTTTCACCCGTTTTCATCTATGTACAAGGTGAACCACATGCATCGATTCATCGATTGCGTAAGTCAAAATTAAATACATACCACATATCACATAATTGATTAAATTAATAATTATTGAGGTCTTCCCCAATTTTAGATCTATCAAAATTTAGTGTATATCACTTAAACAAGAAAGACATACAATAAAAGCAGATCCATGATAAAACATGCAGATAATTATCATGGATATAAAATTACACTTAACAATTAATGCAATTAAATCAAAGTTACGCATATACACATAAAGTTGCATGCATCTTAGGATTTCTAATTCAATTAAAACAATAGTTTACAAAACCCTAATTAGGGCACCAAAATAAATCAAAATTAGGGTTTAGGTTTTGCAAACCCTAGATCTAAGCATACAAATAATAACATATTCATGTTTATTTTAATTATGTGTTTCAGTAATTAATTACTTGTTATACAAGGCTCGTGATGCCACTGTTGAGTTTATGATATATAAAATACAATAAAACATAAAGACATCAAGAGTACACGTAGGAAGACTAAAGATCATAACAAATAAATTAATTAACGAAAGTATGCGTAGCGTGAAAGGTTTTAATCGATATTTAAATAATAGTATGTCCGGATTCGAACTCGAGACTTCGGGATTGCACACATTACGTATGAGAATTGATGTACATAATTAATATAAATAAAACGTTATTATTATTAATTATTAATCACTAGATAAAACATAACGATAGTTAAATGATTAACGAGGTTTGGTTAACGGTCGTTAAATATTAACTACAAGGACTAAGAATGAAATTAGATGTCGGAAAAGTTCTAGAATCCCCTTGGGATTGAATAGGCCGATCGGTGGAGGGTTTCCAAACCCAATCCCACTCAAACTTGTACTCCAAGATATGTTAACTATAAATACAAATCAATGTATTCATTATTGACTAACCTTGGATCACTTTGATAACCTAATTTCTCTTCTCCTCCCTCTTTCTCTTGGCCGATCGTTAACCCCCCTCCACAAAGGGATCGATTTTTCCAAGTGAAAGAAACTAGTGTTTGGTTTATTTGTGATTCAAGGAACTAGCTTTTCCACATCAAATCGCTATTAGTACGTGTGTACAAGAAAAGAGCAAGCACACTTGAGCTTGTATTCCTTGGTGGTCGATTTTTGGGTGGGACGATTTTGTGAAACCCTAGTTTAGGGTTTTGGGTTTTGTTACTTGATCACATCATCGTTTGATTACTTGAATTGCTAAAAGGTACGCACTTTCTTGTTTGGTTAATTTATTACATATATTATTCCTATTGTCTTCCGCTGCTTGCTTTGATGATGTTATTTGTTTTACATATAATTGTTATGAGTATAAAATTCCAACAGTGGCATCACGAGCCGTTAATATGATGTAATTAATTACCGAAACACATAAAAATTGAATCTTTATGATTATTTGCATGCTTTTGATGGTTTCTAGGGTTTTGAATTCGAAACCCTAATTTTTATATATGGGTCGATTACCCTAATATTTATATAATTAGGTTTTAATTTTGTAAAACTTGTAGAAACCCTAGGATTGCATGCTTATTTTATGTGATTAATTAATGAATAATTGTTATGTGCCATGTAATATGCGTATCTTGGGTGATAATTGTTATGCGGAATCCATGGTGGAACATGCATGTTTTGCCATGGAGTATTGTTTATTGTATGATTGATTAATTGTTAAGTGATACACACATGTTTTATTTATTTAATAATTATTGAATTGGGGAAGACCTCAATTATAACTAATAAAATTTGTTATGTGCTAATTGGTATACTATTAACTTACGCTCGACTTGTCGATGTATGTGGCTCATCTACCTTGCGAGATGAAAGTCCTAGTTAATGTATGCATTATTTACGCCTAGAATTGTTATTAGAGTTTATTGAAATAATTATGCATGTGGCTAATTGTTTTTTTTTACATATGTTAAATTGTTTAGTTATATGTTTATATTATTTGAGTATGTTTAATTTTTATTAAAGTGCTTTTTGTTTATATAAATTGTTGGACATGTTAGTAAGCAAAAAGGGTTTTTTGGAATAGAAAATTAAATAGACTAAATAATGACGAAACTGATTTGTTATCTAAGAATTATTCTTGAACTTTTAATCGATTGATGCGACTGTACTAAATGGTTAGAGCGGCTCACCCACTAGAACAAACTATAAAGGGGTATTTAAGAAGTGAGCACAGTCTCACTGAAAGGATGTCTAAGGTTATGCTATGCGCTTACCTGGTCCTCTGCCTCCTGTGAGTTCGATTGGAGCTACCTAGTATAACCATTCAATGTACGAAGCATCTTAGTGCAAAGTTGTAAGTTTCTCAACGCATCGATTAAAACTTTGTAGAATTCAATCTTAGCAATTAAAAATCTAATGTAAGTTTTTTCGAAAAATATTATGTTATAAAGTTGTATGCATGCTTCTTTATACATAAGTTTTGATTACACGTCAAAATTGTACCCTTTAAATTTAAGTTTATGCCATCTAATGATATGAAACACTTGAAGTTGTAATTTAGTTATGTGAGACCTTGATCTAGATTACAATAACGAGGTGAATTATTTAGTTGTGTGAGACCTCGACTTTATGATTTGCGGTTTCTAAATTAGATAACTTAATTAAGTTGTTAGTGAGACCTAAGGCTTAAGGCATGAGATGGGATGAAACATGCTTACGTTTTGCATTAATTGTTTTGGCAAAATTGTAAATCCCATAACTTTTGGAATTGAAAACTTGTTTGTCAATTATTGTTTTTCAACGATTACCTATTCTATACTTTCACCACTAGCGATCAAGCGATGTGGTGGAACTATGATAATGAGGATCCAAAATTCAAGGAAAATTCTATGGTTAATATGAATATTGACCAAAGGGTATTTTATTTTCTTGAATGTTTACTTATCGAAAGTACTAACTTTTGAACTTTTATTTCTGTAGAAATGGCTCAAGCTGAATCTCCTGCACTAGCCTCGTCGTTCAAATCTATGTTTGATCGAGAGAAATTGACTGTAGCGCGAATTTCAATGATTGGTATCGGCAACTAAGAATTGTCTTGAGGGTTGCCAAAAGACTCAATTATTTGACTACGCCTTGTCCTCCTGAACACAGGCTGATGCTACTGCTGTAGCACGAGCTGCATGGAAATCTGAGTATGACAAGTATAATGAGGTCGCCTGCATTATGCTCGGGAGTATGAACTCAAGCTTGCAAAAGCAGTTTGAGAATTACTTCCCTAATCTCATGCTTGAAGAATTGCAAAGGTTGTTTGAAAAGCCTGTGATGTAGAGTCAGTATGATTTGATAGATGCTCTTCATAGTTGCAAGCAAGGAGGGGAAACACTGTAAGTGCCCATGCGGAAATGATGAGTTATATGGACCAGTTGGGGCGTTTGAACTATGTCTACCCTAATGACATACAAATTGGCCTTATCAGCAGATCCCTTAATAAGGAGTTTGATGGTTTCGTGCGCAATTATAATATGCATTGCACGGGGAAGACAGTCGGTGAGGTACATGCAATGCTCATTGATTACGAAAAAGGTTTGCCCAAGAAGGCTTCTACACCTGCGGTTTTGACCATCCAGAAGGGTAGAATTTCTAAGCCTAATAAGCTGCTAGCGAACAAGAAAGGGAAAGGTAAGGGTAAAGGCGATAAAGGAAAACAAGTTTTGACTTATCAGCAAGAACCCAAGAAGTACCCTCCCAAGAAGCGTGAAAATCCGAAGAAGGATATGGCTTGTCATCACTGCACCGAGGTTGGACACTGGAAGAGGAATTGTCCATTGTACCTTGATGAGTTGCGCAATAAGAGGTATAAAAATCTGGCATTTGTGGCCAGACTTCCGAATACTCTTTTGATGATAGAATTATTTGCTTTTCCTCATAAAATAAATTCACGGGTATATGATCTTGGATGTGGTATTCACATTTGTAATACAATGCAGGGACTTAGAGGAGCAAGGAAGCTTGCCTATGGACTGCAATACACACTTGCGTGGGTAATGGAGCACATGCGGTCGTTGAAGCTATAGGCACGTTTGATTTAGTTTTACCTTCGGGTTTAGTAATGTCATTAAACGATTGTCATTACGCACCTTCCATTGTTAGGGGTGTCGTTTATGTTTCCTTGTTAAAAGATATTGGTTTCGTTCATGCATTTCTTGATTATGGAATTTCGATTTCTTTAAATGATGTTTTTACTTTAATGTTATTCCAGTAAATGGTGTGTTTGAAATTGATTTGCATGATAATGTTGTTGATAAAATTAATTCTGTCTTTAGCATCAATAATAAAAGAATCAAAGGTGACTTGGATTCTTCATTTCTTTGGCATTGTATACTTGCTCATATAGGCAAGAAACGCATGCAACAGCTGCAACACGATGGGCTTTTGCAAGACATCAATGATGAATCATTTGATAAATGCGAATCTTGCATATCCGGGAAGATGACCAAGAAACCTTTTACAAATAGTTTAGAAAGGGCTTCTGATCTTCTTGGTGTGATACATCCTGACGTATGTGGACCACTAAGACATGTGTCAAGAAAGGGTGCTAGCTACTTAACCTTTACTTGATGATTTCGGTCGTTATAGTTATGTTTATTTACTTAAACATAAACATGAAGTCTTTGAAACATTTAAGGTTTTAAGAGTGAAGTAGAACTGCAACTAGGAAAGAAGATTAAAGCTCTTCGATCCGATAGAGGTGGTGAATATTTAAGCAAAGAGTTTAAAGATTATCTAGCTGAGTGTGGTATTGTCCAGCAACTCACATCTCCATATACTCCACAACAAAATGGTGTATCTGAGAGAAGAATCGTACATTGTTAGACATGGTGCGATCTATGTTTAATCTTACAACTCTTCCCTTATCCTTTTGGGATTATGCTTTAGAAGCTGCTGTTCGCATATTGAATATGGTTCCAACTAAGAAGGTTGATAAGACTCCTTATGAAGTGTGGTATGGGAAACCTCCCAACTTGTCTTACTTAAAGGTGCGGGGTTGTGAGGCGTTTGTTAAACGTGACTCTGCCGATAAGCTGCAACCTAGATCTGTTAAGTGTATCTTCGTAGGATACCCAAAGGAAACTATGGGTTACTACTTTTACTTTCCACCGGAAAACAAAGTAATTGTTGCTAGGTATGGAGAATTCCTTGAAAGGGATCTCATATCTCATGAATTCAATGGGAGAGTTTATGATCTGGAAGATGATATAGAAGATACAACACCTTCTGAAAACACTAGCCAACCTCAAGTAGAACACGAAAATGCAGGCGTTCCACCGAGATTGAAGTGGTTCCCATTCGTAGATCTTCAAGAACTACGCGTGCACTGGCGTCTATGTCTCAACGTAGAAGCTGAGGAATATATGTTAGGGGATCTTGGTGAACCCGCTAACTATAAAGCTGCCATGATGAGTCCTGAAAAGGAAAAATGGCGAGTTGCAATGAATGGGGAAATGCAATCTATGAAAGATAACGAAGTCTGGATAGAGGTTGACTTACCTCCAAATGCTAAGGTAGTTGGAAGTAAGTGGCTCTTTAAGATAAAGACTGACATGGATGGCAATGCACACACCTATAAAGCTCGTCTTGTAGCTCAAGGTTATACTCAAACCTATGGGGTAGACTACGAGGAGACATTTTCTCCCGTGTAGCAACATTAGAGCTATTACGATTCTTATAGCCATAGCTGCGTACTATGACTATGAGATATGGCAAATGGATGTCAAAACGCCTTCTTAAACGCCTAGATGAGGACATCTATATGGCGCAGACTGAAGGGTTTGTGAATCCAAAGTTTCCGAAGCGTGTATGCAAACTTCAAAGATCCATTTATGGGTTGAAGCAAGCATCAAGGCAATGGAACAAGAAGTTTGATGAAGAAATCAAGAAATTTGGTTTCACTCAAAATCTTGATGAGCCATGTGTGTATCACAAAGCTAGTGGGAGTAATGTTATTTTCCTTGTCTTATATGTCGATGACATATTGATCATGGGAAAAGACATTCCAAGTATGCAAGATGTAAAGTCTTATCTTGGAGAGTGCTTTTCTATGAAGGACTTAGGGGAAGCGGCATTTATTCTGGGAATCAAGATCTACCGAGATAGATCAAGGCGGTTAATTGGACTAAGCCAAAGTGCTTACATTGATAAAATATTGAAGAGATTTAGTATGCAAAATTCCAAGAAGGGATATTTGCCAATGCAAGTTGAACATGGCTTAAGTAATAAACTATGCGCGTCAACGCCTGCTGAGGTGGAATACATGAGGAAAGTTCCTTATGCTTCGGCTGTAGGATCTATCATGTATCCTGTAAGATGTACAAGGCCTGATGTGGCGTTTGCACGAAACATTACGGTCGGTATCAACAGAACCAGTGTGAAACACGGCAAGTGTTAAGAACATTCTTTAGTATCTAAGGGCTACTAAAGAAATGTTTCTAGTGTATGGAGGAAATCCAGATGAGAACTTGATGTTACTGAGGTTTTTGCGATGCGTCATTCCAAAACTGATAAAGATGATACGAAGTCTCAAACTGGTTATGTCTTTGTCATTAATGGAGGAGCAGTTGATTTGGAAGAGCAAGAAACAAACAACGGTTGCGATGTCTATTACGAAGCTGAGTACATAGGCCTTGAAGGCTGCGATGGAAGCTTTTTGGATTAGGAAATTCATTTCGGGACTCGGAGTAATGCCCTCAATCGAATTACCTTTAAATGTGTATTGTGACAACTCTGCTGCAATAACATTTGCCAATGAGCACAGAGTCATGAAGGCGCATGAGACATTTTCCTCGTCGAATATCACTATGTTCGAGAACAAGTCGACATAGGTGAAATCAATCTACTCAAAGTTCATACAGATGATAATCTAGTGATCCCTTTCTGAAACCTTTGCCAAAAGAAAAACTTCTTGACCATCTGATGGGATAGGTCTAAGTTTAGCTAGTAGTTTCATGCAGATCTGTGATTAGTATTTGGATAAAGGATGTTATGAACAAATATTACTTTAATGAAATAAAATAGTTGTTATGTTTATTTTTCATTTTCTTAATATTATATCCTATATTTGCATGTTTAATCCGTGAATAACTTATGTTATTCTAAATAGTCCGTTGTCGATCAATGATATGGGAATGTCATTGAATTAAGACAAATCTGAGTTTTGGTAGAATATACTTTTAAAGTATATTGATGCGTGGGACATACCAGATTCACGTGATATTCAATGAATTGAATATAGGACTCATCCCAACTTTACATGATGATACTTTTGGATTTTATCATTAAGTATATCATGAAGTGTTTATCCTCAGACTTGAGATACCAGATAAGCTGATATGAATGTAGTGCATTTGTGTAAGATAGTCTAACGCTATCCGTAATTGGTAGTTATAAGGGCTATTTTTGGAAGTGTTGCAAAATTCATGAGTTATGTTTGTAGTCAAGAGAATTTGTTCATTTGAATTTGTTTCAAAGCATAATACTATATTTGGGCCTCTCGTAGGGTTGACAAGATGTTTGTATGGCCATACCCAAAATCTATCACGGAATACGTTCGATGATTTGGTAATCTTGTTCAATCATATACAACGAAAAACAGAATATTAACTTATGAAATGACTTGATCCATATTCATAGTTAATGTAGTATTAGTAACAAAAGGATAAGTAAAAATGATGAATCATTAAATGGTTTTTCCAGGAGACCATGCTCGATTCGATCTGGGGGCGTTGGCGTGTGAAAGCTAGACTAACCAATGTCATTACTATATTTAGTAATATCCAGGTGGGAGCTGAAAGGTTTTATGGATATTTAAATAATAGTATGTCAGGATTCGAACTTCGAGACTTCGGATTGCACACATTACGTATGAGAATTGATGTAAATAATTAATATAAATAAAGCGTTATTATTATTAATTATTAATCACTAAATAAAACATAACGATAGTTAAATGATTAACGAGGTTTGGTTAGCGGTTAGTTAAATATTAACTATAAGGACTAAGAATGAAATTAGATGTCAGGAAAGTTCTAGAATCCCCTTGGGATTGAATAGGCCGATCGGTGGAGGGTTTCCAAACCCAATCCCACTCAAACTTGTACTCCAAGATATGTTAACTATAAATACAAATCAATGTATTCATTATTGATTAACCTTGGATCACTTTGATAACCTAATTTCTCTTCTCCTCTCCTCCCTCTTTCTCTTGGCCGATCGTTAACCCCCATCCACAAAGGGATCGATTTTTCCAAGTGAAAGAAACTAGTGTTTGGTTTATTTGTGATTCAAGGAACTAGCTTTTCCACATCAAATCGCTATTAATGCGTGTGTACAAGACGAAGAGCAAGCACACTTGAGCTTGTATTCCTTGGTGGTCGATTTTTTGGGTGGGATGATTTTGTGAAACCCTAATTTAGGGTTTTGGGTTTTGTTACTTGATCACATCATCGTTTGATTACTTGAATTGCTAAAAGGTACGCACTTTCTTGTTTGGTTAATTTATTACATATATTATTCCTATTGTCTTCTGCTGCTTGCTTTGATGATGTTATTTGTTTTACATATAATTGTTATGAGTATAAAATTCCAACATAACGTACCTCTTGCGAATGTCAGATCCCTTGAGCAAAACAAAGAAGTACTAATTGGTGTAAGAATAATGTCTTACAACCACGTTCTTGTACACACGAATTAACCAACGAATCAAGCGATTGCTAGATCTAACACAAGTCCTCGTTTTAAGAAAAAACGAAACCAAACTCCCCTTACAAATGGGGTGTTCGGCCAAAAATGGGACAAGAGAGAGGAGATGAGAGATCTAGGGTTAATTCAATGCACGAGTGTATGAAACCCAGAACCAACCTCTTTATATAGTAGATTGAATACTTTGGGAACAAGTTAGGGATTGGGTTGGGACAACCCATTGTGGCCGGCCATAGGACAAGCCCACAAGAAAACCCATAACTTTTTCTTTCAAGATTTTCCATTACTAGTCATTCTCTTTTCATTTAACGGTCGTTAGTCATTTTTCCGTTAAATACTTAACGATCGTTAACCGGACTTAATGTGCAATAATTAATCGTAAACATAAACATTAATTATTAACTTTAATTCTCATTCGCTAATGTGTGCAATCCCGTGGTCACGAGTTCGAATCCGGACACTCACATGTTTGTAAATATATACATTTCCAACAGATAAGAGCGGGTGTAACAATGGTGACTAGCATTACCTTCACGTCAGCGTTATGTTAACTTCTTTTTACCATATTTTAACCACCTTTACTTAACTCTCGTGATGATTACCGTATTTGTTACTACCATTTACCCATACTTCATGAGGTCACGTAAACACATAAGTATCAGACAAACACACTCAAACACACACAAATATATTCAATCGGCGTCACCACTCACCACCACCATTATTTTTCCTTTTTGGTTAACCACGCGAGAAACAAAAGACCCCGCTACATGAAACTAGAGAAAATAGGCGACCACGCGTGGGATAAATCCCTAGATGAAATTTGACATTATTGTCACAACTCACATAGTTATCAAAGTTGGACAAAAGGTGATAACTCATTCTCAATTCTAGTTTTTTGAGCATCATTTTAATATTAGTTGAAGTGTCTAAGTCTTAAATAGTCATGTTTTCGAGAAACATGTGAAGGGCAAGACAACTCATTTGATATTGATTATGTTACTTTAATATAATTGAACTTTTAAAAGTAAAAGTTACTATACGTGAATAACGTTGTTCATTTTTCCGTACAACACAAATATTAATTTCACCTCTAAATAATAATCTAAGCAGTTCAATTAAACATGAAAAACGCTATTTTCCATTCATTAATTTCTTGAAATATTAATAAGGAGTTCTTGAATTTGAGCCCCAACCCATAACATCACCCGAAAAAGGGTAATCCTCACCACCATTACCATTTCCTGTCGTGTTGAAAACTGACACCCCTCCCGCGCCGCCACTTGTTACACTCGAAGACTGAGACGCGGTTGGTTGAACTTTACCACTAGCACCATTCTCCTCCCCCTCCCCCTCCTCCTCTTCCTCGGGTTCATCTATTGGCAGCCTCTCAAAAACCGCATTTGCAAAAGACGTTGCTATTAACATTACCGGACCCGAAGCTATTAAAGGACCAATTGGAATTCCACCCATAACTTGTCCTTCTACACCACCCATGAATATTGATAGTCCACCTGCATTTGCTGGAGCTGGTGGTGGAAGTATCGTGCCTAAAATAACAAGTATCGAAACTCGTTAAACTCGTAAAACACCTATAGCTAGTCCTGTTCTCGACTCGAATATATTAAAACTCTTACATCTAAATATATAGATTTTTCGGTAACCATGGTCGACTTACGGGGTTTGAACTCACCGTCACAAAGACTCAAACCGCGTAAAGCTATCCATTTTCAGTAGGTTGGCGTGGCCAACCTCCAAATATAACGAATCAGCACGGTTTATATAAAAAGGTTCATACTACACGGGGATGTTTGTTTAAGCTTATACATATAGGTTTACGAGCTAATATGATTTAGGGTTAATATTTAATAAGCTCATTTATAGGTTTTTTGTTTCACCTTAGTTTCAAGTGAACAAGCTTCTTTTCCATCTTCAAAACATAATAACCATTGGCCAAAAAAATAAGCTATAAAACGTGAGCTTATGAAATAGATATAAGCTGAAACACATAAACTCGTAAGCTCAAATATAAGCTTAAACAAACACCCACAAAAAATTTGATCTAGTACTCTAGTCCAATTTCATATTAGGGTTTGTGTATGTGTGTCGGTGGGTTCAAACTCCGTCAATTAATAGGCCAAAAGGTCGGAAACCATAGTTACCTCTAATAAACAAACAATAATCTTAAAACGAAAGGAGATGTACACACATACCTGTTATGGTAAGAATCTGAAACCTTCCATATAGTGTCACCACATCACTAGGAGGATCCGCTGGCTGACGTAAAGTTACGTCAGCCACGACTCCGGTACCACTCAATACCGAAACAGCTCGTCCTTTACTCCTAGCAAATTTAGCTAGACTTTCAACAATATCTGCCCCATCACACACTTCCAACACATGTGAACGTAGTGCATTAGGATTATCACGTGTCACAAAAACAGGTTGCCTAGGTTTATTTTTCGACCCGGGTGGACGACCTCGTGTTCGACGAACAGGACCGCTGCTGTGGTCTTGTTCGTCGAGGTTTTGGTGGTTGTTGTGATGGTCGCTAGAGTACGACATTGGAGACTTTGGTTGGTTGGGTTAGAATAAAATGTGAGACTTGTTGTGTAGACTTTTGTATCGTCTTTTTTATCTTCTTATCTTATGTAGTACTATTGAATTGATTGTGAAGATGGAAAATACACTTGGGTCGACAAACAAGTAGTTGGCTTTTTATGTCCTATACTATGTTAGTAACACGTGACAAAAAAAGTAAAAATTCTAACGGTAATAAATTATTGTAGGCTTGTAGCATCCTGTACTGCATTTCAAATTTGGTTTTTTTTTGTTTTTTTTTTCTTTCCATTTTTTTTACAGTGAGAAATGAGAACAATGTTCTTTAGACAATTTGTGGAATGCCGGAATACTAAACTATTTCTCTAAAAGATTTAAATTGGCGAGAAAACTCTAACTCCGTGCAACTTACTTTTTAGACGTCGACTGATCCTTTGGAGTTAAACTAAAGATTGAGTCAAAACAAATTCTAGATTTTGATATTGGGTAGTAACTTCTTTTTGCATATTCTTATTTGTTTTAGTTTAGAATTTTGCTTGGTTTTGTGTTGCACATTTTATTTATCTATTAGAGGAAGGGGTGTAGTCATCTTTGTTTGTGTTATTTGCATCAAATTAACGTCACTTTAGCTTTTCACATTTCACAAAAAAATACCCCTCTTTCATATCATATGCCGTTTGCGTGTCGTTCACAATTTTTTCCCCATATATCACCTTTTTTTTTTTTTTTTTTTTTAACCCAAACTAAATATTCATTAATAAAATAAAATATGAAATAAAAAATTACAATACGAAACTTAATCTTCGAAAAAAAAATTATGAAAACTTAAAACACATACGAAAACTTAAAAAAATACAATACTAATAGGGGTAATTTTGTTGTTGTTGATATTTCCTCATTATTTCATCTTTTTGCATTTCGATGAACCTTACTCGCTTCAGTGGCAAATTGAGGTCGGTTAGCGTATTGAGAAACTTCAATTCTTCAACTTTCATTATGACCTCGTATTTCTTCCTTGCCGTCTCATATGTTGCTTGAGCGGATTCTCGTTTAAGTCACAACTCATTTTGCATTATACCCGCAAATTTCGACGGGTTACTTTCAACGGTGCTCGACGAGCTTTTCGATTTTGTTTTTATCAAGGGACGTTTTTGCTAGCCCGTCTCGGATCATCGCTGAATAGCTCGTCATGTCCAGTGAGATCAATCGAGTCGACGGGGTCGGGCGAATCCCACTTGTGGTGTTCTTTCAATACTGACGAAGCTCCATCTTGAGTAAACTTTTTATTTCCCGATTGAGATTACTAACACAACAAATGACGCTGAATCTTAGTGGTGTGGTGGCGCCAAAATAGCGGCGCCATTTCGAATGCCACATGCAAATGATGTCGAGCTTGAGTTACTGCACCCCTTCCTCTCAGTTTATGTCATTTGCGAGTTTGATAAACCAAATTATTATAAATTCTTTGTTATCAGTAAGAAAATTTTCAATTGAAGGTAGAAAACTTACCTTTTTTTTTTAATAAAAAAGTCTAGTTTTTACTCATTGCATCAATAGATTTCTTTTACTCAAAGACTTATAATACTCAAGTCATTGAGATAATGATTTGAGCACAATTTTTAATTTGATAATAGAAAAAATTACACGTTTGGTCCCTGTGGTTTTCCTCAAATAACAGGTTTAGTCCTTAAGTTGTTTTAATTACACCACACATACCTATTTTTTAAACCTGTTGCCCATTTAGTCCCTATTATGAGAAATAGGGACTATCCATGTAATAAAAGAAACTGTAAATAATTACACAGATGATCCCTATCTTTTAAAATAGGGACTAAATGGGCAACAGGTTTTAAAAATAAGTATCTGTGGTGTAATTAAAATGACTTAGAGACTAAACCTGTTATTTGGGGTAAACCACAAGGACCAAATATGTAATTTTTTCTTGATAATATAAAGTACCAAAAAGCTTTTAAACATGTGTATATTTTTTACATTAAAGATGATTTTCTTTTGTAAATAGGAGTAGTATTTTTTTAATGAAAAAAGCCCATTGAATGACTAATCCCATAAGTCATTATGGATACTAAGAACCGAAGCAAACATTAAAATAAACAATAAAGTACTAATTGACATTGTAACCAAGAAGTGAATAATCATTCAAAATTGTACAGTTATGATTGAAAGTGCAAATAGGAATAGGGTGAGAAAACAAGTCTAGAGAATTCTTATTTGGGTGGTAGGAAAATGAGTCATCAAGTCAACGTAAGACTATTCATTAGTCATGTGTATGTCGATCAATAATGGCCAACCATGTACATTCGATCTTCTTCGTACACACGTAACTTTTGTCGCAATAGAATTTCGTCTGATTTTTGCCCGGCTAATTAACGTAGTTTGAATCCACTGACGCACATACTCAAACGGATAAAGATCATCTCATGTTCATTTGAACATGAGAGGTCATATTGTGTTCATGTAATTGTATATTGTCATTATCGTAAAACATTAATTTTATTTTAATTCAAATGTACAATCACATAAAATACAACATAACCTCTCATACTCAATGAACATGAGAGGATCTTTATCCTACTCAAACTATGTAACTAGGTGTGACTACTCCTGAATTGTTTGCATTTAGCGAAAATTAAATTTGAATTATCAAGTAATTTAGTGTAATAGTCACAAGCTATTTTACCACTTTATCATCCCAAAGTGGTTAAAATATACGAAATATATACATTTTACTGTTTTTTGGTCACAAATGAGAAACATTTCACATATGAGAGCAGAAAACTGAAAGTATATACGTCACCAACTCGCCAATCGCAATTGATAAAAACACGATCAGTGAAATACATTTTTGTGGCTTGTGAGAGTTTAAAATAAGCCAACTTCTTATCTAAGCTTTAGTTGACAACAAAATTTATAATTGTTTATAATATTCTAAAACTCTTCTTTCATAAGCCACTTGAAGAATATAAGCTTTTCAAGATTGTTAAAGCTTTTGAAATATGCAATAAAAAAATTAATGTTTTCTACTCCTACTAAACCGAACAATCAAAATGTATACTATTTTTTCACATTACGATTCTCTACAAGCAAATACATTTGCCCGCCAAACTCATTTGCTCATACTTCATATGTGTTACTATAGAGGTCGAACGTTTATTAATAAAAACAAAAAATATACATGCCGAGCAAATTGGTTTGCTGGCTAGTTCAGTTTTGCTAGCTTAATAACATTAAATCATATTGATTAGTCTTTGAACAGTCAAGTCAAATCACACAAGCTAGCCACTTGTGAATGGCTAACCGTAATAGACTTAAAACTGCTTAAAACACAAATGCAATTTAGATCAGAGGAATATAGTGTATTCCTGGGTCGTTAAGTCCCACGGAGGATGAATTGGTGTTAAAACAACTTCAGATGATAGAATGATCACTAAGGATAGTGATCAGTAAGGTTTTGAATGGATAATTACCTAAAGGAAAGATTTACAAATTACAGCGACTTAAATGCAAATTAAAAGAGATTAAAAAGTTAAAATATATTAAATAAACGCTATCACTATTTTTACAGATCGATGAACGTTTATTTTATAAAACAAAATAACTTAAATAAACTATATTAACTAAAACGTAAACTCAAATTATCTAAAAACGTGGTCTAAAACAAAAACGTACGTTAAGTCTAAAAATTACGCGAGTGCGCAAGCAAAAACGTAAATTTTATGAAATAAAAGGCCTACGAGTGTAAAACTAATTTTCTTACGTAATATTTGATAAAAGAAAATTTTAGAAAAAAGATTTATATTTTTTTGATTATTATTTTATTTATTATGATTTAAATACATTTTTACACTAATTAAATGATAAAAAATACTAAAACTATTTGGAAAAATCTAAAACTTTTTGTAAAAATACTTTATGTTAACACAAGGCTAAGAAAAATAAAAATGGCGTAACAGCTTCTATAAATAAGCTACTAAAAATCAAATAAGCTAATAAGTTATAACTCGACAAACTATCTTATATATTTAACATTGCAAAATAAAAACGAGAAAGTCCCAAGGGCGCATTGGCTTACAGGTACACCACTATCACCCTTATAAGGGAGAGGTCTCAGGTTCGACCCCTGCCTCTCCCTTTTTATAAAACATTTATTTTTGGACTTTTTATTTTACAAACTCAATAAGCACATTAATATAAGCATATTTATTAACTGGAACTTTTTATGAAAACTACCAATAAGCTCTGAAAAAGCTTATTTGTCTTAACAGTGGTCTAAGATTTGAAATAAGCTGAAGAGTTTAAGCCAATTGGCTTATAAGCTAGTAAATAAGAAAAGGAAACTGGAAATTAGTTAAACTAATGATAATAAGCTATAATGATAACTAAAAAAAAACAAAAGAACTTATAAATAAGCACTAAACAAACCTAAAATAAGCTTAAGCTTAAGCTGTAACAATACACCTTTTTGGTTTACTAGGCACTTTCTAGATCAAATTTAAGCACTGTAATAAGCTACAAAAGGAAAATAAACACTGCAATTAATAAGTTGACCAAGTGAGCTATCCAAAAAGCTAATTTACAAAGATTTAATTATACTGATAAGCTTGTGAGAAGCTTATGAAGAAACTGAAAAAACCATGAATAGCTGATGTACACAGAAAATGGACAAAATAAAAAGCTTATTGCAGGCTTATCAAATAAGCTGCAAGTTGGAATTTTAAGCTTGTAACTTTAAGTTAGCTAGGTTGGCTTTCTAAAAAACTAAAGTACATAAGCTAAAGGCCACTAATAAGCTCTCTGTGAGCTTATTAAATGGACTATAGACAACGTGAGCAGGGGAGTTTTTCAGGTTAAGGGGTTAAAAGAAGCTAATTAATAAGCTATTTAAAAGCTAATTTAATAAAACCTAGTATTTTTATAATTTTATTTAGCAGCTAAATTTTATTATGCCAAAAGGATTTAGGCTAAATCCTAATATTTAATCCTATATAAAATTATACTTTTTATTCAAAAACTGCTTATCTCTGAAATTTGACTTTTTATAAATTGCTAATTATGCTGACTATTATGAACTTTAACTTGATTATACTTACTGAATATGATATATTAAGATGTAATGAGATGGAATTAAGCTATATTAACTACTTTTAAGCTACTGTGATGAGTTTCGGACTTTAAAATCCAACAGTTAACTAGGTAAGATGAGATTAAGAGAAAGTTGACTTCTAACCAAATAAGCACATGTTTTTCTTGATGAACTGAGTTATTAAGATTAAGAGTGACACAAAACAACTAAAAGCAAAGGTCTGCACAACCTATAACACAGATGAACTTAGAAAATCCAAACAGTCCTTAATGAAGCAGTTATGAAGCTAAACAAAGGATTCCAAAGATTAAGATCATACAATTAATTAAAAACCTTATACTAACTGTATTTAAACATGATTAAACTATAATTACCAAGTTTTAATTACTAATAGTAGCAGATGCAAAATTTTAGAGAATGGCTTACAAACTGAGATCATGCACGGACAAGGAACCATGGTGAAATCACACCTTATGGCTTTCCACAAAGCTCTAAACCCACAGCAATCCAAATTCAACACTGCTTCAATGTCTTGATCATCATTCCCATGATTTTTGAATTTTCACCTTATTTATCTTATTTTTTTTATATTTTTGAGTTTTTAAGTTTAAACTGGATTTAAAAGTTCCTAAAAGCTTATAAGCTTTGTCAAGAGCTTATAGGAGCTTAAGAAGCAAGAACAACAACTAATAACAACCTTTGAGATTTTTGGGAATTTGAACATGGAAATTTGCATAAAACTGAATTTGTACACAATAACTGAAATTGAAACTGCAAAGAACTTTCATTAACCATAAAACATAATACAACTTGAAAATAAAACTGAATTTAAAGGTTTACAACAGAAATTAAGAGTTTACACTACAAAATGGTCTAAAAGCGATTGACCCTTCCTTCTTCTGCCTTCTTTCTTCTTTATAGCTATCCAAAAGGTGTCTATGTCGACCTCTGATTAAATCCCACCTTAATCCAACCATTGAATCCTTCCAATTCATCAAGACTGTCCATGTGGAATTTTTGGCGGGAAAAGTGGATTAAGCAGGTTTTTACAATTAATGCCTCTTGGATGGATGTGGAGGTGGAGGGGGGTTGGTATACAAGTGGGGAGTGATGTGGAAAAGAGTGGACAGGTGGTAGTGAGCAGGTGGAGGTGATGGAGTGGATACAGGTGTTGGGGTGAAGGAGGGTAAACAGTGGGCGCGAGTTATCTGTTTTAAATATTTTGGGTCGGGTTATATATATTGGGTTGGGTTGGGTTGGACTTGGTTTGTTAATAACAAATAGGGTCCGTTTGGTATAGCTAGTTCACAAGGACCATTTTTTGTAATTTGAGCAAAGTTAAAGGTTAAACTTGCCACCTTTCCAAACATCCTTCCAAGGGCTAAACCTGCCAATAATATAAACACAAGGACCATAGTTGATAATTATTTCATTTTTAAACTTAAAAGGACCTTAATTGTCATTTTTGGATTTTGAGGGACTAAAAGTGTAATTTCCCAAAATTTTATCATAAGGACCATTCTTGTCATTTATAAATAGTACAAGGTTTAATATTTGATAATTTTCACTTTTTAAATTAACCAAGGACTATTTTTGACAATTTTCAAAGTTAAAGGACTAAAGTTGTCATTTTGTGATTTTAAACTTTAAAGGTTTATTTTGACAACTTTTGAATCCTATGGACCTTAAATGACATTTTACAAGTTTTTGAATTACCAGGGACTAAATTTGACAATTTTTGAAACTTGGGGGACTAAAACTGCCAATTATGCAAACTTAATACGTTTTTCACCAGATTTTGATGTTTTTGCATTTAAAACACATAAAACACTTGTTTATGATATTTTCATCATTTTGATGCATTTTTGAGTGTTTTCAGATGTTTTTGCAGTCTAGATAATACAAAAATGATGAGTATTTAGACACTCATCAATCCCCCACACTAAGATATTGCTAGTCCCTAGCAATGATTTAGATCTTTAATGGATTTTAAAAACTCTTTACCAAAAGCCATCACTTCTGGAGTAGCCAATTGTTTTAGTTCAAGTAAGAACTTTGGTACAATGATAACCAAATGATTTTGAGCAAATCATAAGCTATAAACGGGTTTGATTTGTCTTTACCAGAAGCCGTTTGCTCTGGACTAGCCAACTCTTAGATAAATTATCAATATTATATTTGGTGAGTCGATTACCAATTATGGTTTTTCAACTGCCTTTACCACAAGCCATAATCTTGCGGGCTAGCCAACTCTTCACTTTTTAGGATATGGTGAGTTGAGAACCATACAATTTTGGGCAAATTGCAAGCCATAAACGGATTTGAGATATCTTTACCAAGAGCCGTTTGCTCCTGGATTAGCCAATCCTTATGTGGGTTACACATGGTGGACTGATTACCATTTGTTGTGTCTAGTACATGGTACTTCCACTAAAAAATTTTAAAATTTGGCCATTTTGGGGGAAAAAGGGACTAAAAGGGTACATTTATGATCAAATTCGAATTTCCCCACACTTAGAAATAAATATTGTCCTCAATATTCAAAGTGTGGAAACACAACAATTATTCTCTTTTTTAATATTTACAATTTTCATTCATTTTTAAGGTCTATATGCAACATGTGGGGCATCTCCCCCACACTAAGGTGGTACACACGGGTGAAAACCCATGTTTAACTACTGTTTTTGATTACCGAGTCGCTAGCTTGACTCGACCCCGAATTAATTTGTTCATGGGGAAGCAAGTGGAAGAGACAATCTCCATCGGACTTTCTTTCAAGATGTTTGTATAAACATTGAAGTACGTGAAAGTTCCACACCGATGAGATATACATAGAACCGGCTCATAATTGATAAATGAAAATGCCGGGGTCAAAGATAGTATCTTCATTCCCGAAGGAGTGAAGAACAGGAGAAGCCACGGGATAAGTGAAAAAGAGAAAGAAAGTCATGATAAAGATCATGATTAACTCATCATCACTCACAAGAGAATTCATGGTAGCATGAATTTCATCTTTTAAGCTCAATTGGTCTAGACATATCCCGGGTGTGTCTAGATCAAAGTAGAAGTTATCATACTCTGGTAGAGATATGATATGAGTGAGTTCACAGGAGAACTCCTCAAAGGAGAATGATTCATATTCAGGATTGATTTGACTGAGTTCACTGGGGAACTCCTCGAAAGTGAATGATTCATAATCGGGGAGAGAATTATGAGAATGAGAAGTGGTAATACCACTAATCTTCTCTCCAATATGATCAAAATGGAACGTTTGCAATTCGGGAATAGAATCATCGAACAAAAGTTCACTATCCTCAAAGGGGATAGGATATGAAGTAGGCTTTTCATTAAAAGCCTCGATTCTAGAAATGAGAAGATTAACATTCGATAATGTAAGACGAAGAGCTTCGTCTTGGATTATTTCTTCATCATTCTCTTCTCCTAAGTGACAAGCTCGAAGGTAATTCCCCCAAATAACTTATGTCTCCACAAGATAAAGAATAGTCCTCATCAGAATCAGAGAACATCTCAATATGATCATTTTGGAAGACAAGAGGAGTAGGGATATCACACACATGATCAAGAATTCCCTGTGACTCTCTTGGGATTGGAACAAGGTCCTCAACACTAGACTTTATGAATTCGTCCGATTCCTTTTCAGGAACAGTGTCAAGATGCTCATCCCCCATGTTCAGAGAGTGAGTGTGAACCTCGGGTGTGATGGCAGTTGTTTGAGAATGAATCTCAACTGCTGGGATATCCACTGATGAACTTGATGAATCTTTATAAAATTGTAGGATACCAAGTGCATCCTCATCATCACTGTCATCAGGAATAAAACGAAATTGAGAGCTAGATCTGCTTTTCTTTTGCAATTAATTCCCTAATAGACTTTTCAAAAGCAATTTGGGAATTTATCTTAATGTACCGCTCTTCACTAGCAATTCTTCCATATATTTCTCATGTGAATTTTGAATGACGGGACATTGTGGGAGTGGAGATTTGTCAAAACCGGAAGGTTGACATTGATAATCATCATGAGGACCTCCACAATATACACAAGAAAAACTGGGAACATTATGAAATCTTTGTCTTACTCAACTCTTCAGTTCTTTTCACTGACTCCAGAAGCTCTAGATAAGTGTCTTGTTGGGTTGGTTGAGGAGTTTGAGTTATTTGGCACTGAGGAGGTTGGTTGTGATCTGGATAGTCATAATTGTTACAAGGAAATAGATTCCCTGTTTGACAATCAAGTGAAATGGGGACCTCCACAGTTCTCACAACAAAAGCTGTTGGGCCTGGATTGGTGAATCATATGGATATTGGTCATAACCAAAGTTCTGAGCATCACCGGAAAATTGTTCATAGACAAACGTGTTTCCGGATTGACACTCAAATCCTTGGTGAGGACCTCCACAAAATTCACAACAGTATTGTTGATTATATGAAGATAAGTCGGGCTGTGGTGGGTAATTAGAAAAATTTGAGGGGTCGTTAAATGAGTTCGGATTAGGATTATAATCAAATGAATTCCTAGAACCACAAAACAAACAACTCTCGTTATGAATATCATTACCACTTGTACACGTACACCGGCGACATGGTGAACCAAAAAGAGGCTCACCACAACCGAAACAAGGAATAAACGATTCTATTTGAGAGTTATAAGAAGGAATCAGTTCATTCAAAGAATCAACAAAACCAACATGGTGATCTGAATGACTATTTAGACTCAAAGAACATTTTGAAAAATCCGGAGGTGGGACAAGTGGTGTGCTCTGAGAGCTAGCAATTTCCACCACTTCCGTTATGGACTCGGTTACGGTTCTTGAGAAGCGTGAAGATTAGGCAAGTCATTCTTACTAGACACCGGTTTGAATTATGCATGTTTGCTTTTAACCGTAAATCGTGAAAGTGTAGGATCAATTTTAGACGACTTAGGAGCAATCGAGGGATTAGATCTTTGGATAACCGTAGGTTGGACGTATTTAGCACCTCCATTATCAAAGGGAAGTACCGGTCCTTTGTCACCCCGGTTTCTCGTTCCATTTCCCTACGTCGAATTAATGGATCATCACGAACAACACGAATTCTTGACATTTGTGATAAAATAGGAAGTTTTTCAACTTCGTTCCAGATTTCGTCGTAGTCGAGAGATTCCATGAGAATAGAAGAAGTTAGAATCAAATGGATAGAGGGTAAAGGGATAAAGAATCAAAAAGGGTAAGAGGTTAAAGATGAATATTTTTGGATTTTTGGATAAATATTTTGTAAAAACAAAGAATGAAAATATTTTTGGTGTTGTTAACACTTTAGAAAAAGTGTTAATGAACTTTTTGATTTTGAAAAAAATTGTTTACAAAAAGGTGGTATATGTGCAAGAATGGATCTGGAAATGCTTAAAACACGCTTACAGCCTCCCCGGCAGCGGCGCCAAAATTTGATCGGTGCAAAACAGTCAAGTCAAATCACACAAGCTAGCCACTTGTGAATGGCTAACCGTAATAGACTTAAAACTGCTTAAAACACAAATGCAATTTAGATCAGAGGAATATAGTGTATTCCTGGGTCGTTAAGTCCCACGGAGGATGAATTGGTGTTAAAACAACTTCAGATGATAGAATGATCACTAAGGATAGTGATCAGTAAGGTTTTGAATGGATAATTACCTAAAGGAAAGATTTACAAATTACAGCGACTTAAATGCAAATTAAAAGAGATTAAAAAGTTAAAATATATTAAATAAACGCTATCACTATTTTTACAGATCGATGAACGTTTATTTTATAAAACAAAATAACTTAAATAAACTATATTAACTAAAACGTAAACTCAAATTATCTAAAAACGTGGTCTAAAACAAAAACGTACGTTAAGTCTAAAAATTACGCGAGTGCGCAAGCAAAAACGTAAATTTTATGAAATAAAAGGCCTACGAGTGTAAAACTAATTTTCTTACGTAATATTTGATAAAAGAAAATTTTAGAAAAAAGATTTATATTTTTTTTGATTATTATTTTATTTATTATGATTTAAATACATTTTTACACTAATTAAATGATAAAAAATACTAAAACTATTTGGAAAAATCAAAAACTTTTTTCTAAAAATACTTTATGTTAACACAAGGCTAAGAAAAATAAAAATGGCGTAACAGCTTCTATAAATAAGCTACTAAAAATCAAATAAGCTAATAAGTTATAACTCGACAAACTATCTTATATATTTAACATTGCAAAATAAAAACGAGAAAGTCCCAAGGGCGCATTGGCTTACAGGTACACCACTATCACCCTTATAAGGGAGAGGTCTCAGGTTCGACCCCTGCCTCTCCCTTTTTATAAAACATTTATTTTTGGACTTTTTATTTTACAAACTCAATAAGCACATTAATATAAGCATATTTATTAACTGGAACTTTTTATGAAAACTACCAATAAGCTCTGAAAAAGCTTATTTGTCTTAACAGTGGTCTAAGATTTGAAATAAGCTGAAGAGTTTAAGCCAATTGGCTTATAAGCTAGTAAATAAGAAAAGGAAACTGGAAATTAGTTAAACTAATGATAATAAGCTATAATGATAACTAAAAAAAAACAAAAGAACTTATAAATAAGCACTAAACAAACCTAAAATAAGCTTAAGCTTAACTGTAACACAGTACACCTTTTTGGTTTACTAGGCACTTTCTAGATCAAATTTAAGCACTGTAATAAGCTACAAAAGGAAAATAAACACTGCAATTAATAAGTTGACCAAGTGAGCTATCCAAAAAGCTAATTTACAAAGATTTAATTATACTGATAAGCTTGTGAGAAGCTTATGAAGAAACTGAAAAAACCATGAATAGCTGATGTACACAGAAAATGGACAAAATAAAAAGCTTATTGCAGGCTTATCAAATAAGCTGCAAGTTGGAATTTTAAGCTTGTAACTTTAAGTTAGCTAGGTTGGCTTTCTAAAAAACTAAAGTACATAAGCTAAAGGCCACTAATAAGCTCTCTGTGAGCTTATTAAATGGACTATAGACACTGTGAACAGGGGAGTTTTTCAGTTAAGGGGGTTAAAAGAAGCTAATTAATAAGCTATTTAAAAGCTAATTTAATAAAACCTAGTATTTTTATAATTTTATTTAGCAGCTAAATTTTATTATGCCAAAAGGATTTAGGCTAAATCCTAATATTTAATCCTATATAAAATTATACTTTTTATTCAAAAACTGCTTATCTTTGAAATTTGACTTTTTATAAATTGCTAATTATGTTGACTATTATGAACTTTAACTTGATTATACTTACTGAATATGATATATTAAGATGTAATGAGATGGAATTAAGCTATATTAACTACTTTTAAGCTACTGTGATGAGTTTCGGACTTTAAAATCCAACAGTTAACTAGGTAAGATGAGATTAAGAGAAAGTTGACTTCTAACCAAATAAGCACATGTTTTTCTTGATGAACTGAGTTATTAAGATTAAGAGTGACACAAAACAACTAAAAGCAAAGGTCTGCACAACCTATAACACAGATGAACTTAGAAAATCCAAACAGTCCTTAATGAAGCAGTTATGAAGCTAAACAAAGGATTCCAAAGATTAAGATCATACAATTAATTAAAAACCTTATACTAACTGTATTTAAACATGATTAAACTATAATTACCAAGTTTTAATTACTAATAGTAGCAGATGCAAAATTTTAGAGAATGGCTTACAAACTGAGATCATGCACAGGACAAGGAACCAGTGACTGAAATCACACCCTATGGCTTTCCACAAAGCTCTAAACCCACAGCAATCCAAATTCAACACTGCTTCAATGTCTTGATCATCATTCCCATGATTTTTGAATTTTCACCTTATTTATCTTATTTTTTTTATATTTTTGAGTTTTTAAGTTTAAACTGGATTTAAAAGTTCCTAAAAGCTTATAAGCTTTGTCAAGAGCTTATAGGAGCTTAAGAAGCAAGAACAACAACTAATAACAACCTTTGAGATTTTTGGGAATTTGAACATGGAAATTTGCATAAAACTGAATTTGTACACAATAACTGAAATTGAAACTGCAAAGAACTTTCATTAACCATAAAACATAATACAACTTGAAAATAAAACTGAATTTAAAGGTTTACAACAGATATTAAGAGTTTACACTACAAAATGGTCTAAAAACAGTCGACCCTTCCTTCTTCTGCCTTCTTTCTTCTTTATAGCTATCCAAAAGGTGTCTATGTCGACCCTCGATTAAATCCCACCTTAATCCAACCATTGAATCCTTCCAATTCATCAAGACTGTCCACGTGGAATTTTTGGCGGGAAAAGTGGATTAAGTAGGTTTTTACAATTAATGCCTCTTGGATGGATGTGGAGGTGGAGGGGGGTTGGTATACAAGTGGGGAGTGATGTGGAAAAGAGTGGACAGGTGGTAGTGAGCAGGTGGAGGTGATGGAGTGGATACAGGTGTTGGGGTGAAGGAGGGTGAACAGTGGGCGCGAGTTATCTGTTTTAAATATTTTGGGCCGGGTTATATATATTGGGTTGGGTTGGGTTGGACTTGGTTTGTTAATAACAAATAGGGTCCGTTTGGTATAGCTAGTTCACAAGGACCATTTTTTGTAATTTGAGCAAAGTTAAAGGTTAAACTTGCCACCTTTCCAAACATCCTTCCAAGGGCTAAACCTGCCAATAATATAAACACAAGGACCATAGTTGATAATTATTTCATTTTTAAACTTAAAAGGACCTTAATTGTCATTTTTGGATTTTGAGGGACTAAAAGTGTAATTTCCCAAAAGTTTATCATAAGGACCATTCTTGTCATTTATAAATAGTACAAGGTTTAATATTTGATAATTTTCACTTTTTAAATTAACCAAGGACTATTTTTGACAATTTTCAAAGTTAAAGGACTAAAGTTGTCATTTTGTGATTTTAAACTTTAAAGGTTTATTTTGACAACTTTTGAATCCTATGGACCTTAAATGACATTTTACAAGTTTTTGAATTACCAGGGACTAAATTTGACAATTTTTGAAACTTGGGGGACTAAAACTGCCAATTATGCAAACTTAATACGTTTTTCACCAGATTTTGATGTTTTTGCATTTAAAACACATAAAACACTTGTTTATGATATTTTCATCATTTTGATGCATTTTTGAGTGTTTTCAGATGTTTTTGCAGTCTAGATAATACAAAAATGATGAGTATTTAGACACTCATCACATATACCGAGCAAATTTATGTGTTTGACCGGTTAAAAAAAAATACACACACCCAATCAATTCAATAAATACACACACCTAGGGCTGAGCAAATTCACCCGAAAACCGACCCTAACCGACAAACCGACCGTAACCGGACCGAACCGAACCAAACCGACTTTTTTCGGTGTTTCGGTTTTGTATATTTATTTCGGTTTTTGTCGGTTTCGGGTCGATTCGGTTTTTGCCGGTTTTTCGGCTTGAAACTCGAGAACCGACCCCGAACCGAGTTATTCAGTTCGGTTTCGGTTTTGATATATATTTTTCGGTTCAGTTCTCGGTTTGAGTTTTTTCCTTTTTCAGTTTTCGGTTGGAGTCGATTTTTGTCAGTTCGAGTAGGGTTTGACCCGATGCTCACCCCTACACACACCTATCTTTATTACCCTCATCCTTTCACTTTTCCCCCAAACAACCAAAAGAATTCTCTACTATAACAATTTGACAAAGGAGAAGGTGGGCACTTGTCTTTCATTTTTTCCATTGGAATCATCAATAGTCATTTTCCCGAACATTTTCGTATATGTTTCATAATCATTAAAATATGTTTGGAACAACTTATCTTTTTGGTGTATGAATTAGGAAACGATCATAAACTCTCTCTTTCTGGCTTGTGGGCTTATTAAGTAAATGATGTTGATAAACTTAGGTAAATGAAACTAGCAAATTGGGAGGGCGAGCGAAAGAAGTTTGCTTGCATTTCCATGTGTCAACACCCGATACCTTCCACAAAATAATCAAAGCGAGCAAATTGAGATGGCCACTGGCTTGCACATATACGTGTCAAATTTATTTGTTTGACTGGTTAAAAAGAAATTAATACACTCACCCAATTAATTTAATATATCTTTACACACACCCAATCAATTTAATAAATACACACAATCATCAATATCACCCTTACATCTTTCACAAACAACGAAAAGAGTGTTTTGCTATAGCAATTTGAGTAGTATTTGACAAGGGAGAAGTTAGACACTTGTGTTCCATTTTTTCCATTGGAATCATCAATAATCATTTTCCTCACAATTTATTATATGTTTCATAATAATTAAATATTTTCCTCTCTTTAGGGTTTGTAGGCTTATTAAGTAAATGATGTTGATAAATTAAGTAAATGAATCGAGCAAATTGGGAAGGTGAGCAAAAGAATTGCTTGTAATTTCACGTGTCAACACCAGGTACCTTTCACAAAATAATCAAAGCGAGCAAATTGAGATGGCGAGCAAAGTATTTTGCTTGCACATACACGTGTCAACACCCGGTAAAATCCACAAAATAATCTTAGTGAGCAAATTGGTATGGCGAGCAAACTATTTTGCTTGCACTTGCACGTGTCCCAATCATATTTAATCTGAAAAAGATGGATACGTGTAAAAATTGTTGGTAAATTTACGGCACTTGTGGGATTAGTTCACACCTGGTTTTGGGTTAGGAAGTACGGAGTGTACACCCATGAGGTCCCTGAACACCCTGACTCAACTCAATAGTGGTTTGTCTTTGCTAGTGTATTGGTTACTCTTGCTAGTGTAGTAACCGATGGTTCCTACCGGTAGTGTTATGGTTCCTGCCGCTAGTGTAATGGTTCCTGATGGTTCCTGCGGTAGTGTATGGTTCTTTTGCTAGTGTAATGGTTCCTACTGGTAGTGTTGCAGTGATTAATTTGTAACAGCCTTGACTCATTCAATTGGCTGTTATGACTACTTTATGACCACGTTTAATTGGTCATGTAACCACTATTCCTATAATAATGGAGGCTTATTATGAGTGATTAATTGGCCGTTAATCATCCATAATGTCCATTAACTAGGAGTGAGTATTCTCTACTATAAATAGAGATGGTTTTCATCAGCATGAACATACTGAGAAACACATTGAAATCAGGAGAAACAAACAAAAGCTTAAACACTTATTTGCGCAAGAGTTATTGATTTATGCCTATTTCAATAACTAACATTTGGTCTTATCCCAAGTAGATATTCGTGTAACCCAGGCATAGGATCGAATAGTTTACTTTGGAAAGTGATTACATGATTCCAAGTGATATCCGGTAACCACCTAGTGGTATTTGCAGTTGCTACTGATTGTCTTAACCCTGTTCTGGGAGATATACAACAACAATCAAAGTAAACTATTTGTGATAATCAATGGCTGCTGCAATGAAACACATGGCTTCAAACTTTGCCAAGCTGGACAAGTTTGAAGGGGTGGACTTTAGGAGGTGGCAGAAGAAGATGCACTTCTTGCTTTCCAGCATGAGTGTGGTGTATGTGCTAACCACTCCTATTCATGATGATGGGGATGATGCTACTTGGAGCGGTCGGAGGAGGAGCAAATGGGAGAATGATGACTACATTTGCGAGAGGTCTAATTCTCAATGGTATGTCTGATTCTCTATTTGACATTTATCAGAACTTTGAATCTTCCAAAGAAGTGTGGGATTCCTTGGATGCCAAATATATGGCTGAGGATGCATCAAGTAAGAAGTTTCTTGTAAGTAATTTCACAAATTACAAAATGACTGATTCAAGACCAATCATGGAACAATACAATGAACTTCTTGGAATACTTGGAAGGTTTACACAACACAATATGCACATGGATGAGGCTATTTCAGTCTCTTGTGTTATTGATAAATTTCCTCCTTCTTGGAAAGATTTCAAGCATACCTTGAAACATAAGAAAGAGGAATTAACTCTGGTTGAGTTGGGCAGTCATCTGCACATTGAGGAATCTCTCAAGGTGTAGGATAATGACAAGCCAAAGAGTAGCAATGCTACTGGTGCATCTGTTGTCAATATGGTGGAGCATAACAACTCCATCATGTACAATGACAATAAAGGCAAACGCAAATATCATGACAACACAAGGGCAGATCCTAACAAGAAGGCAACACCTACTTGTTAGAAATGTGGCAAATCTGGTCACATTAAAAGGGATTGCAAGGGTTTTAAGGTTAATGGTAAAGCCAATGAACCAGGTACTAATGGTTTAGGGAGTGGTGGTTCTACCAACTCACTGAAATGTCAGAATATGTTTAATAAGTCTTTTTAGATTTATTATGTTACATATCTATCTGAATCTTATTATGTGCAGGATGATGATGTTGCGTGGTGGGTTGACACTGGTGCAACAATTCATGTGTGTAAAGATAGAAGCTGGTTCAAGACTTATGAGTCACAGAATGATGGTTCTATTCTTCACATGGGAAATGAGTCAACAACCTTGGTGCATGGTCGTGGTTGTGTAGATCTTAGATTTAGTTATGGAAAGATTGTAACTTTGTTTAATGTTATTCATGTTCCTGATATAAGGAAAAACTTGGTTTCAAATAGTGTTTTGAATAATCATGGATATAAACAAGTTATTGAGTCTGATAAATTTGTCTTGTCTAAAAGTGGTGTTTTTATTGGTTTTGGATATTTGTGTAACCAAATATTCAGGCTTAATATTGTCACTGATTGTGATGATTCAGCCTTTGTGACCACCTCCGACGGTGACCGACTCTACCCTTTGGCATGCTAGACTTGGCCATGTACACTGTAAAAGGATGCAAGATATGTCTAAAGATGGGTTAATCCCAGCATTTGACATGGACACTGAAAAGTGTAAAACTTGCATGTTGACCAAGATAACTAAGAAACCTTTTCAGGGTGTTTGTCGTGAGACTATGCTCTTGGAGCTAATACACAGTGACCTGTGTGATTTGCATGCCACTCCCTCTTTGGGTAATAAGAAGTACTTTGTGACATTTATTAATGATGCTTCTAGGTTTTGTTATGTCTATCTGTTACATTCCAAGGATGAAGCATTAGATAAATTCAAAGTGGTTAAAACTGAAGTTGAATTACAACTTGGGTCTTTGATCAAAAGATTAAGGACTGATAGGGGAGGTGAGTACATGGATGCTCTGTATTTTCAGTCTGTTGGTATAATCCATGAAACAACTACTCCCTATACTCCTCAGCAAAATGGTATTTTTGAATGGAAAAAGTCTTGAAGGAGATGGCTAATTCCATGTTGTCCTATTCAGGTGAGTCAAGGGTTACGGGGTAAAGCTATGTTGACAGCTTGCTATTTATTAAATAGGGTTCCCAACAAAAGGAACAAGGTTACCCCTTATGAACTCGGACTAAAGGAAACCCAACCTGAACTATCTCGAGGTTTGGGCCTTTGGGGTTGTAGAGGCATTGTAAGACTCCACGATCCAAAGTTGAAAACTTTGGGTAAAAGAGGCATTGATTGCATCTTTGTTGGATATGTTGAGCATTCTAAGGCTTTTAGGTTCTATGTTATTGAACCTAATGAATATGTTTCAATTAACTCCATAATTGAATCAAGGGATGCAAACTTTGATGAGAATAGATGCTCATCAGGTCCCTAGACCAAGTCGAGGATTCCTAATGGAACTCATGACACTGGTGTATCGAGATATCCACGATAAAGAACCATCGAGAGGTCCTGATGAGGTTGTGGTTCAACAACCTAAACCCATGCATAGAAAGAGCAAAAGGGTCAGGACTCCAAAGTCATTTGGACCTGAGTTTCAACTATACTTAGTTGAAGGAACAAGGGATGTGGTCTCAGACCAATACTCCTATTGCTTCATTGTTGAGGATGATCCCAAGACATTTGAAGAAGCAATGAAGTCCCAGGATATTGCTTTCTGGAAAGAAGCAATTAATGATGAGATGGATTCCATCATGGGCTACAACACTTGGGTGTTGGTTGATCTACCACCTGGTTGCAAACCTCTGGGTTGCAAATGGATTTTCAAAAAGAAAATGAAGGTAGATGGAACTATTGAAAAGTTCAAGGCTAGACTAGTCGTTCAAGGCTAGACTAGTTATTCAAGGCTTTAAACAAAAGTCAGGAATAGACTATTTTGATACTTATGCCCATGTGGCTCGTATCAGTACCATAAGACTGTTGATTGCTTTGGCATCAATTCACAATCGATTATTCATCGGATGGATGTGAAAACAGCATTCTTGAATGGTGAATTGGATGAGGAGGTTTATATGAACCAACCTCGAGCTTCATCTTGCACGGAAATGAAAACAGGTGTGTAAAATGATTAAGTCTCTTTATGGACTTAAGCAGGCACCTAAGCATTGGCATCAAAAATTTGATGAAGTGGTTTTGTCTAGTGGTTATGTTCTTAACCAAGTTGACAAATGTGTATATAGCAAATTTGATGAATCTGGTAAAGGAGTCATCATTTGTCTATATGTTGATGACATGTTGATCTTTAGCACGACCAAAATCAGTTGACGACAAAGGAATTTTTATCATCAAGGTTCTCCATGAAGGACATGGGGAGGCTGATGTTATCCTTGGTATAAGGATTAAACATGAAAGTAAAAGAATTTCTATCTCTCGGTCTCATTATATTGAGAAGGTGTTGAGGAAATTCAATTACTTTGATTGTACTCCAGTGAGTACACCTATGGATACTTGTGAGAAGCGATGCCTAATAATGGCAAGTCATCTCAACTTGAGTATTCTAGGGTAATTGGTCACTGATGTATGCCATGACTTGTACAAGGCCCGATATTGCATTTGCGGTGGGTAAATTGGCGGTATACTAGTAATCCTAGTGCTCATCATTGGCAAGCAATTAGAGGAAAGTATCGAAGGGAACTATAGACTATAGTCTTTCATATCTTGGTTATCCTTGATGTTGGAAGGATACACCGATGCAAGTTGGATCAGTAACGAAGACAATTCGTCTACCGGGTGGGTATTCCTACTTGGTGGAGGTGCAATTTCTTAGGCATCTAAGAAGCAAACTTGCATCACCAGTTCAACAATGGAATATGAATTTGTGGCTTTAGCATTTAACGGTAAAGAAGAATGGTTGAAAAAACTTGCTTCTTGAGATTCTATTATGGCCTGAACCTATAGCACCCATTTATATCCGTTGTGATAGTGCAGCTACATTGGCTAAGGCTTATAGCCAGATGTACAATGGTAAGTCTAGACACTTAGGTGTCAGACATAGCATGATTCGTGAGCTTATCATGAATGGGGTGGTATCTATAGAGTTTGTTAGATCTCAACAAAATTTAGCTGATCACTTGACGAAGGGATTGGCTAGAGACTTGGTTATAAAGTCTGCTAAAGGGATGGGTTTAAGTCCAATTTAGTCACTGAATGCTAGGACACCCAACTCCCTCCTGAGGAAACTTGGGAGCTGAGTTCAATGTGGAAAGCTGAACCTTCAGTGGACTGGAGCACATGTTTTATATTACATCCCAAGGTTGTGCTCGAGAACCTGTGAAAGGAGGATGAAGTATTTACTTCTTAATGGTTAATTTCTTTGAAAAAGTGCTTGGCAGGAGCATGAATAAAGAGGAACCACCTATGTAAATGTTGAAGTTTTGCCGCTTCAGGGAACTTTGGACTTTTGGCTCTTACAACATTTACGAATTTGGATATAGACACGTGGCTTGTATAGTGTCAGGAGCTTTTAAGTGTTTGAAAACTTGTGTGTATTTTATCTTCAGGTATTCAAATGGGTTGAAGGGTTCAATTCTAAGAACACCCTGATTCTCGAATATTTGAACGTGTAATGTACTAGGATGAAAATTCAATCCTCAGGATATTTTCGTTTATGAACACGTTTTGTTTGATGTTTGTTTTTCTTGAAAAGGAAGTGAACTAAATTTGGGGAGGATTGTTGGTAAATTTAGTGCACTTGTGGGATTAGTTCACACCTGGTTTTGGGTTAGGAGGTACTGAGTCTACACCCATGAGGTCCCTGAACACCCTGACTCAACTCAATAGTGGTTTGTCTTGCTAGTGTATTGGTTACTACTACTAGTGTAGTAGCGATGGTTCCTACTTGGTAGTGTTATGGTTCCTATTTGCTAGTGTAATGGTTCCTGCGATGGTTCCTGCTAGTGTAATGGCTCCTGCCGATGGTTCTTAGTGTATGGTTCCTGCTGCTAGTGTAATGGTTCCTACTGGTAGTGTTGCAATGATTAATTTGTAACAGCCTTGACTCATTCAATTGGTACATTATGACTGCTTTATGACCACGTTAAATTGGTCATGTAACCACTATTCCTATGATAATGGAGGCTTATTATGAGTGATTAATTGGCCGTTAATCATCCATAATGTCCATTAACTAGGAGTGAGTATTCTCTACTATAAATAGAGATGGTTTTCATCAGCATGAACATACTGAGAAACACACTGAAATCAGGAGAAACAAACAAAAGCTTAAACACTTATTTGCCAAGAGTTATTGATTTGTGCCTATTTCAATAACTAACATTTGGTCTTATCCCAAGTAGATATTCGTGTAACCCAGGCATAGGGTCGAATAGTTTACTTTGGAAAGTGATTACACGATTCCAAGTGATATCCGGTAACCACCTAGTGGTATTTGCAGTTGCTACTGATTGTCTTAACCCTGTTCTGGGAGATACTCAATAACAAAAATCTTATTGAACATGCGCGAATAAAAGGTAGAGTAAACTAGTTTTGCTCGCTAATTCGTATTTCATAACACAATATTCTAGGGTCGAAATTGGTTAAACAGTTTTCAAACCGTCGATACTAGAAATTTTCACTTTAATCAATCTATTAAAATAATATTAGTATCTTTATCTGAGTATGTGATAGAGGACAAAAACTGAAAGAAAAAAAAATAATATAGTTCTCGCAGATTTAATTTGGATTAAAAGTAAATTAGGATTTATCTAAAATCTAGTTTTATTTAGGTTTTTCTTTATATCGTCTTTATTTGTACTATATATATATATAATAAAGAGAAACCCCATTTTCTTAAAACATAAAAACTTAAAAAATTTGTAAAGTTCAATGACTAATATAACATTGACTAAAGATAGTAACATCCACTATTAAATTAAATATTTTTTAATTTTTAAACTTTTATTATTTTTCATTTATGACCCATATTAAAATTTAAATAGTTGACTCATTTGTTGTTCAATTTGTTTGGCAAAATTTGGTTTTGTAGAACCAAAAGTAATATCACTAACGTATATTTGTACAAGCATAATGTGTTTTCCCTTTTTGCGGACAAATATAGTATGATCAATGACACCTTTTGTGAATTTGGATCTGATCAAGAAGTCTGGCAATACTTCGTACCCCGCTCAATGTGCTTGTTTGAACCCATAAAGTGCTTTGTCGAGTAGATATACATGATTTAGAAACTTTTCATTGACGAAGCCTTCTAGTTATGGCACATACACTTCCTCTTTCAAAGCACCATTCAGAAAGGCGGTTTTGACGTCCATATGATACACGGTAAATGACTTGCAAGCAGCATACGCGAGAAACATTCTAATAGCCTCAATCCTTGTCGCGGGTGCAAATGATTCTGAAAATCAATCCCTTCTTTTTGACGATATCCTTTGGCTATCAATCTTGCTTTTTTATGAAGAACTTCCTCTTCTTCATCGAGTTTATTGTTGAAGATACACTTAGTTCCAATGATAGTTTGGTTTTCAGGTATTGGAACCAAACGCCAAACTTTTAGACGTTTAAACTAGTGTATTTCATTTTGCATTGCAGTCACCTGGTGTGAATCTTTTAAAGCTTTTGAAACTTTTGTAGGTTCAAGTTTACTCATGAAGGCAGAAAAGAAACACCATTCGGACAGAAAAGAAACACCATTCGGCGTTTGCTTTTCGTGTGATGGATCACCAATGACTTGTTCTATCGAGTGTGCTTGTGTCCAACTCTTTTTTGAGGAAACGATTGATAAAAGGTATGCATGTTTGAAGTGTTGGAAATGTATATATTTACAAACATGTGAATGTCCGGATTCGAACTCGTGACCACGGGATTGCACACATTAGCGAATGAGAATTAAATTTAATAATTAATGTTTATGTTTACGATTAATTATTGCACATTAAGTCCGGTTAACGATCGTTAAGTATTTAACGGAAAAATGACTAACGACCGTTAAATGAAAAGAGAAAGGACTAGAAATGGAAAACTTGGAAAAGTTATGGGTTTGGCTTTGGGCTTTCAATAGTGGCCGGCCATAGGGGCCTCTCCAAGGTCTAATTCATTAACTTGTTCCCAAAGTTTACCTACTAGTATATAAAGAGGGTTAGGGTCTAGGGTTTCATACACTTGTGCATTGAATTAACCCTAGATCTCTCCTCTCCTCTCTTGTCCTATAATAGGCCGAACACCCCAAAGTAAGGGAGTTTGGTTTCGTTTTTCTTAAACGAGGACTTGTGTTAGATCTAGCAATCGCTTGATTCGTTTGGTTAATTCGTGTGTACAAGAACGTGGTTGTAAGACATTATTCTTACACCAATAAGTACTTCTTTGTTTTGCTTTGCTCGAGGGTTGTTTTGCTTTGCTCGAGGGATTTGACATTCGCAAGAGGTACGCACGCATACTTTCGCTAATTAATTTATTTGTTATGATCTTTAAGTCTTCCTCTGTGTACTCTTGATGTCTTTATGTTTTATTGTATTTTATATATCATAAACTGAACAGTGGCATCACGAGCCTTGTATAACAAGTAATTAATTACTGAAATACATAATTAAAATAAACATGAATGTGTTATTATTTGTATGCTTAGATCTAGGGTTTGCTAAACCTAAATCCTAATTTTGAGGGGGGGGCGTTTATTTTGGTGCCCTAATTAGGGTTTTGTAAACTATTGTTTTAATTGGATTAGAAACCCTAAGATGCATGCAACTTTATGTGTATATGCGTAACTTTGATTTAATTGCATTAATTGTTAAGTGTAATTTTATGTTCATGATAATTATCTGCATGTTTTATCATGGATCTGCTTTTATTGTATGTCTTTCTTGTTTAAGTGATATACACTAATTTTTGATAGATCTAAAATTGGGGAAGACCTCAATAATTATTAATTTAATCAATTATGTGCTATGTGGTATGTATTTAATTTTGACTTGCAATCGATGAATCGATGCATGTGGTTCACCTTGTACATAGATGAAAACGGGTGAAAGTCTTAATTAAATATATGCATATTGTCAAATCTAGAATTGGTTATTAATAGGATTTATCAAAACCATTTGCATGTGGCTATTTGATATGCATGACCTTTTATTTGTTATGCATTCATTGTTTACTTCTTTATTTTTTACAAATACTTGCTTGTTTGATATATGTAACAAGGGTATTTTTACAAGAAAAATAAACTGACCTAAACAATGGTGAAACATGTATTTTAAGAATAGTAATCATAATCGTTTAATTGATTGATGACTTTGGTACAAATGGTCCGAAAGGCTCACCCATGAGAATGAACTAATAAAAGGGGTTTAAAGAAGTGCGCATACAGTCACTGAAAGGATGTCTAAGGTTGTGCTTTAGCGTGCACTGGTCCTCTGCCCCCTATAAGTTCGAATGGAGCTACTTAGTAAGCCATTAAATGTGCAAGCTCATCTTAAGGGCGAATTAGTTTTAATTTCATGCACCACTTCGGTGGTAATTATCCGAAACACTAAGTGTTTACACTTATGCAAAAGTACGGTATAATGGATGATAATTAATACTAAATTCCTTGATTGGTGAATCCAATACCTCAATTAAAGTTTGATGATGAAAAGCTTATACATTAAAACAAGATATAAATGTTTTAATAAAACCTATGTTACAAAGATGAATGCATGACATCTTTGTACATATTTGATTTAACATCAATACTATTACCCTTTAATTTAAGTTATATGCCATCCAACGAAACGGAAACACCTAAGATTATTTTTTATTTGCGTGAGATCGTGACTTAGATCGTAATCAAAGGGTAAAATGTCCACGTGTCGTGAGAACGGGCATGGACGATTTTGCCGTTTCTTAAGTTGGACAGCTTAATTGAGGTTTGCAGTGAGAACTGGCAACTCAAGGCATAAGATGGGATAAAACATGTTTACATGGCGATTGATATTGGCTATATGTAAATCCCATAAATCTAGGAATTGCAATTGAAATTGGCAATTGAGCAATAGCTCTACCATTTTGTATAAGGTTCATTACTAGCGAGATCAACGGCGTGATGAAATTATGAAAATTTGGATCCTAGTTTTCAATAATAATTAATTGGTTATATGAATATGAACCTTGGGTATTTAATTGTTTATTGAAAAGGTTAATTATCAAAAATACTAAAATTGAATTTTGTAATTCTTTTGAATGTATAAATGCAACATTTAACCGTAAACGTGGTTTAGTCTTTGAATAGTAAATTGATCCATTCTGCTTTCAAACAAATGTTTGATTGAGAATAATTTACCGGAAAGACAAACAAAGTCTCTTTTCTATGGGAAAAGAATGAGACTCAATCCTATTCCTTTTCATGAATGAGAAAGGTACAATAGGAACATTTGAATTGTCTAAATTCTAATGTAACTCTTAGCAATGAATTGCACATCTTATTTTCCATAAAGATTTCATTACCCTCATTTGGTGAATGAATCCTTTGTAACAACATGAATGTTGGTTAACTGGAAAACATGTATATGAGTTACTAGATTAGAAGCTAGACTAATTACCGCATAAATTGGTAAAAGGCAAACTAGCATATTTTATCTAGTTGTTTTGCTTTAGCCTTTAAAGGTACTACATACCAATATGGGGATGGTAGGCCTGTTGAGGAAGAAATTGCATACCCAATTTTTCGAGTTAATAACATTGATGGATAACCTATCATTCATATAGTAAAATACACCTTTTAGTACCTTAGTAATGATTACGTATGGTTCTTCAAAGGTGTAGGAAAGTAAAAAGCAAGCAAGTTGTTTTCACCGGTTATGCAACACTTACAATGTTGTCAGATTCAGTGGGAGCATTTGTGTTGCATTACTTGAATAAGAATTTGTTTTAATGATTTCTAATTCAGTGGGAGCTACAAGCCTTATTTCCTGTGTAGTAACCCAAATTATCTTCAAAGATAATTACTTTCCAATTGTAGACACTTATGTTTTTAAGGATAGTCGTGTACGTTTCCTTACTAAACAATATAGTTCTACATCTACTTGTTATATCTATGACACAAATCATATTAATCAAATAAACGAACGTGTATCGTGTTGTTTATATGCTACATGATGTTGTTTCATGCACAAGTGGGAGAAATCTTATTGTGTGCAAGGTACAACACATATTAATATGATTTAAAAGAATTCTCTTGACTGTAAAGTAAGAGAATAACGTTCTAATAGGAAGTATACATTTATATATGTATGATTGCCCTATTAAGAACATGTGTCAAAATGATAACAAAGACTACTTTATTTTAAATATTTATGTCATTCAATATTTAAGAAACACTTGTAGTTACAATTTATGTTACGTGAGAACGTGAACTAGATTGTAGCCCAAGGTAAAATATCCACGTGTCGTGAGAACGAGCATGGATGATTCTGCAGTTTCTTACATGGAACATTTCATGGAATGACATAATTAAATGAAGTAATCTAATACTACCTTGAATTTGAGTATTTGTTGAATGACTTAAATATATGTAGTAAATATTAACTTGAAATATGAATTGAAACCCGAGGTGGTGTTCATAATTACTTTAATTATAAATGTTTATGATTTTGTAAAGTCACAAACATGAAGTCTTTTAATACAAGACTTACAATATAAAGTAAGACGTTAACTTGCTATGTTTTAAGACATATGCATGAAGTCAATGAGTTGATCAATGACTTATAACGTATAGTGGGATTATAACTGTTATGTTTTTTGACTTGGTCAAGAATACTTGTGTTATGATTCATGCAATTGACTTGGTAATTATATTGTACCATTAAGTTTTACTTTGTTGGTAAATAGGTAAGCCAAAAGAGTAGATGGTTATCTAAAATATTGTTAGATTTTCTTACAATATTAATTCTAAGGAAATATCATAGTTTTATGGTATGTTCAGTTAGAAGAATCAAAATCTATTGGCATGTTTGATTCAAGATAACTATAGTTTCTTCCACATGTTATCAAGGTTAGAAGATTGAGTATAGATTGAATATACGCAATAAGACTCCAACCTAGAAGATTAATAAGACACCATTTGTTTATGGAATGTGATGAATCACATTAAGTCTTATAAATGAAGTTCTGAATTTGTTAAACTACTTATAGAGTGAGTTGTAACAAACTAATGTTAGGAACTGTCAATATTTTTTGTAATATCCCAAAAGAGAACAATGTATTGTTGCTCTACTTGCTAAACTATTTAAAGGTAATCTTTAAATTTTTAAAGGCAAGTGGGAGTTTTGTTTAGATCTTGAAAGATTGAATTACAAAATACATAATCTTCTAAAATGCACTAGAAAATATCATGATGAGGCTAAACATGAAAATGATAGACCTTAATATGATGGAATTGTCATTCATAAATCCGTAAGGATATCTCGAGATATTTAATATCTGAGGAATATGAGTTACAGGATCATGGTAAGCCCGTTAATCATAATGATAAATTTACCAAATGTTGAATTGTGGAAAATCAATCATACTATGAATGTAGAGATGTTGTCCATAAAGATAATCAACTTTAGATACTTGGTTTATCTTAATAATGAAAATGAGTTTCTTCAAAGGATGGAAACCCCAGTGGTTTAAATCTTTGTGTAGAAATCATATGGACAATATTGTACATGTATTTAATGTATGTCTAGTGATAATAATATCAATTATACTTAAGCAATTAACTATGATTGAATATTCTTTCCTATATACATTAAATAGAAGTATAAAGATTATAATTGTCATACTTAGTTTCATTGATATGAAATTTTGACAATGAATGTCATAACTCTTTGTTGTGAAATTACTTTTGCGAGGACGATGAGTAATACAAAGAAATTTTATGAATTCAAATAATCTTTGGATATGTACAAACTGCAAGAATTCATGAATGGATATATGCAAGCATCTAGGAGATGTTTCTTATGTTTAATATTAAATCCATGTTTGATTTAATAATTAAAATAAGATTGCTCATAAGTATTCCTGAAAGCTAGTGGGAGTATTATTTATTTTTCCTTAAATCTTATATGTTGTATGGGCAACTACATTCCACTTAAATTAAGTTTTAGTTGGGAATGAAACTTCGTTTGTAAGATTTGGAAATAAGATATATAACCTTGAAAAATATGTTTATTATTATAAACATATGCGGTAAATAAATGAGTCTAATAGAACATGATGAATACATATCTTTGACAAGATAGATGAGATCTTAAAGTTTAACTTGAAGATTCATCATGAACATCATGTTATGTATAAAGTTGTTGTGTCATGCTTGATTACAAGATGATTTGACAACATTGAAAGTTTTTAGTGTAATAAATATTTTAAAGGAATATGTTTGGATTTAGAATCACATTCCACAATCTGGAGATGCTCCTAGATTCTATGGATGATTATATGACAATTGTTTCATAATTGTCATTGCCAACAAACTTGAGTTTTGGTAGGCACCAACATTACACTAGAACTGTTCAAAAGTTTACGGATATTTAAAGAGCATATTGTTGTACACAATGATGCTGGTATAATTGAGATGACACTCAATTCTAGTCATGGTATCCTTGATGATGACCATGTTGACTAGTTATGCTCAACTAAGAGCATAGTTGCATTATACATTAAAGAATAAAGAATACTTTAAAACTTTAAAGTTTTGAAAGATAATTGTCATAAAAGGGTGGTTCAGGTTATCACGCACCTTATGGAATGATATGACAATATCAAGATATGTGTAAACATATACAAAAAATTCACTTATTGAATTCTTGAAATAAGTATTCTCAAAATTCCTATAGATCAAAGTTAGTTGAAATTATGCCTTGTCAACAAGTATGATTTTCATGACTTGTGGCAAAATTCATTAACTAGTATTATCATGCATTGATCTATTTAGTATTTGGATAAAGGATGTTAAACAATTATTATTTATAATGAATTAAAGTACGGTATACATTTAATTTCATTTATAGTATTGTGTCCTGTATTTGCATGTTTAAATCCTTGAATAACTTAAGTTATTCTAAATAATCCGTTGTCGATCAATAACATGGGAATGATATTGAATTAAGACAAATCTGAGTATTAGTTAGAATATACTTGAAAGTATATTGATGCGTAGCATGACTAATTTCAGATGATATTCAATGTATTTAGTATAGGACTTATCCCACCCGCATGATAATACTTTATGGATCTTTGTCATTAAGTATATCATGGATATTTATCCTCGGACTTGAGATACAAGAGATATGTCATGGATGTAGTGCATTTTTGTGAAGCAATCTAACGCTACACGTAATTGGTAGTTATAAGGGTTGTTTTCAGAAGTGTTGCGAAATTTGTGAATCCTGCTAGTAGTCAAAATGGGATTTGTTTCCTTCAAATTTATTTTGAAGTATAATACTCCTGGGCCCCTCGTAGGGTTGTTAAGATGTTTGTATGGCCATACCCAAGGTCTTCGGAATATGTTCGAAGGATTGGTAATCTTAATCAATCACATAAAGCTAGAAACAGAATAGTTAATTAAGAAATGAGTGAGATCCATATTCTTATTAACATGGTATTAGAAACAAAAGGATGAATATGATGATGAATCATCAAATTTGGTTTTCTCCAGAAAACCATTCACGAGTTGTACCGGGGGCATTGACGTGTTGCTAGACGCTAACCAATGTCATTTCACGTTTTGTAAACATATCCAAGTGGGGGCTGTTGGAAATGTATATATTTACAAACATGTGAATGTCCGGATTCGAACTCGTGACCACGGGATTGCACACATTAGCGAATGAGAATTAAAGTTAATAATTAATGTTTATGTTTACGATTAATTATTGCACATTAAGTCCGGTTAACGATCGTTAAGTATTTAACGGAAAAATGACTAACGACCGTTAAATGAAAAGAGAAAGGACTAGAAATGGAAAACTTGGAAAAGTTATGGGTTTGGCTTTGGGCTTTCAATAGTGGCCGGCCATAGGGGCCTCTCCAAGGTCTAATTCATTAACTTGTTCCCAAAGTTTACCTACTAGTATATAAAGAGGGTTAGGGTCTAGGGTTTCATACACTTGTGCATTGAATTAACCCTAGATCTCTCCTCTCCTCGCTCTTGTCCTATAATCGGCCGAACACCCCAAAGTAAGGGAGTTTGGTTTCGTTTTTCTTAAACGAGGACTTGTGTTAGATCTAGCAATCGCTTGATTCGTTTGGTTAATTCGTGTGTACAAGAACGTGGTTGTAAGACATTATTCTTACACCAATAAGTACTTCTTTGTTTTGCTTTGCTCGAGGGTTGTTTTGCTTTGCTCGAGGGATTTGACATTCGCAAGAGGTACGTTACGCATACTTTCAGTTAATTAATTTATTTGTTATGATCTTTAAGTCTTCCGCTGTGTACTCTTGATGTCTTTATGTTTTATTGTATTTTATATATCATAAACTGAACATGAAGGATCAACATATCTACTTAAACGTTTACCATCTTTGTTAGTAGAACCAGCAAATGGATTTAAGAACGGTTGATCTTGAGTCATTGCATTGATAGGTTGTTCATCATTTGTTTCGGTTTGAGTTGTACTTGTGTTAACATATTGTGTAGGTTGAGATTCATGGAGATGTTGGTGAAGATGTTTCGTCTTATACTTCTTCAAAATTTGTTGTAGACGTTTTAGATGATGCATGTAGATCTTTTTTAGTTGTAGCAGGCAACAACAGTGGAATTTGGAGAATATACCTTGCTTTTATTTCCACAAAATATTTCATCATAGAAAATCTCAAAAAGGTTTTCCAAGTCACTCTTTGAAGGTTGTTCTTCAAGTAATGTTGATGACTCCTTTCTTTAAAGTTCGGGTTCTGAACTGATGTATTTAAAAGCCGTTCCCGTCATTTCATAAAAATCAACATGAATAGTTTCTATTATCTTCTTAGTACAACGTTTGTAGATGTGTAATAAATATCCAATGAAGACACCAACATCACCCTTTTATCTCAATTTATCCAAGTTGTCACGATTATTGACCAAATAACACAAACAATCAAAAACATGAAGATACTTGAGGTTGGGTTGTCTTTTTTGGATCAATTTGTATGGGGTCTTTACGAAACGACGATGGACTAGGGAACGAGTATGAGTGAAACACGATTGCTACAACTTCAGCCCAAAGAAATAATGGAAGTTTGGCAAATGATAACAGTGTACATGCAACTTCAACCAATGTATGATTCATTCTTTCAACGACAACGTGTTGTTGAGGAGTGTATGGTGCTGACGTCTAATTTGTAATGCCAAGTGAGTCACATCTTTTTTGTGAACTATGTTCCATTGTATGTACGAATAATTATAGCCGGATGTTGTAATAACACTTGGATCTTTCTGATGAAGTTAATGATAATTTCAGTCGTTTCATCCTTTGAATGAAGAAAATGAACCCATGTATACCGCGAGTAATTTTCGACAAGAACTAGCACAAATCTTTTCCCATTTATACTTTGAGCCCGCGTTCGTCCACATAAATCCATATGAAGCATATGTAAAGCGGGGACAAAACTTTGTACGGGCTTTGAATTTAGTAAATTTTTACGTATTTTCCAAGTTCACAAGTTGAACATACATGTTCCATTTTGTATGTCATGTCAGGAAGACCAGAGAAAAAAATCTTTTTAGCAAGGAGGTTGATGGTGAATAATTCTCGGCAATATCAGAAAGAGCAATTGCATACAGATTTTACGTTCTTCTTCCCCTCAATAGCTCTTTGCCTTCTTCAAATCAAATAATACATGTATGTTTTCGAAAAGCAACTTCAAAATCATTGTCACAAAACTACCCAACACTGAACAAATTCTGTCAAAGTCCCGCAACATAATATACTCTCTTGATTGTGACGTTGTCGTAGATTAAGTCACCATACTACCCAAGAATTGAGGCGTAATCATCATTGCGAAAACTAACAGTTCCTATAAAAATTTCAACTAAATTCTTTAAAAGAGCACGATTTCCATTCATATGATTAGAGCATCCCAAATCGAGGTACCCATAGACATAGTTGGACAATTTTCAACATTATGATATGGAATTTCGAACGGAATTGGGTACCATGTTTCAATGGTCCCTTTGTTAGTAGTCCTAGAATCACTAACTACTCTAGGAGTCCATTTGTCAACGAGGTTTAATTAATGGGAAATCATTTATATACTTAAAAATGTTCGTGACATATATATGAAGATTAACAAGTTCATAACATGTAATCAACAATCAAAGACGCACAAGCATGGTTATACCATTTAAAGTACACGAAAAACATATACATGAACAATTAGTTCTCTTCTATGCAATATGTTAATTAATCATAATGAAATGATCATCATATCTTTCTCGTATACATGAACCGGATTTAATTACAACATAATTAAAAGTACATGAAATCATAACATGAATACTTACATCTTGCATTAAAAGAGAAGTAGATCGGATCCCCGGACATTAAATTATATATCCGATCTTTCAACCAAAACCTCCAAGATCAAGAACACTTGTTTCAACTCTATAAAGAATACACACTTACTCTTTTGCAAGTTCCCTTGATTGCTAGTCACTTGTAACAACAAGAATGATAAAAACAACCAAGAAAAAAATCAAAAAGGATTTTTTTCTTCTTCTTGGTGTTCGGCCGAATGGGAGGAGGGGAGGGGAGAAGCGAATGAACAAGTTATTAGGTTAGATTACAAATGAGACCTGGTCTCATTCCTTATATGGTGCAAATTTTGTATCACTTCCAAATTTAACTCAAAGATTTGATCTTATCTTTAGTTAACATTAACTAAATGGAAGGACTAACTTTGCAACACAAACTTATCATTTCCACATTTCCTCTTAGTCTTCATTAAGTTCAACTCTCTTAGTTAGTTTAAATGAGTTCCCATTTCGTGGTACAACATATATACATTTACATGTAGGATCTTGTTCCGAGCAAGCGTGTGACCCATAGGCCAAATATATAAGTTAATAGTAGTATTTATACATTGTACCATGCACATAATTCCATCAGACCCGTACTTGTGCATGGCGCAACATTAAGATAACTATACATGCAATGAATATGGTAAGCATCTAGTCATATGCTCTCGTACTTGTGCATGGCGCAACATTAAGATAACTATACATGCAATGAATATGGTAAGCATCTAGTCATATGCTCTTAACTATATTATCAGTGTGTTCATTCTTGGAACTTAATCTTTGAAAGATAGTTACACATTAATTATCTTTCATTCTTTTTGTTGCTAATACCATGTCATAAATGAATTATTGATTTCAGTCTTATTTCATTTAAGCATTATGTTTCTTGAATCTGAATACAAATAAGATTTACCAAATAATCATTGATCATCAATCAACTGATATTCGGGCTCAACCGAGCATTTATCTATTCTATTCTTCGAGGAACAAATCTCATTTCGACTATCTACCCACTTGCATGTACTCCATAATATGCCTAACGTGTCCGTTATAGAATACCTTATTCAAGTAGTGTTTGAACAAATTAAAGCATAATATGCAGGTGTAAAGACCTAAGGATAGACCATCTTCAAGATTTACTTTTCGATGTTGATCTATATAGTATATACTATATCTTGCATTTTGGGTTTGTTGAAAACACAGACCTTGATAGATCTTAAGCACTCGGAGATCGTTAGTGTTGCCTATGTAATCACAAGCAAACTAATAGAAGATCTCTACAACTCGTATTCTTTAGCGGAAATGTAAATACAAGTTATAATAACTAAGAACTCTTTGATCCTCTATGGATCTTTTGATTATAGAAACTCTATGTTTCGAATATTTTACAAGACTTGAAAGACTTTCGAAAAACTTCTCCCCTATTACATACTATTATGGTTCCTTTTATAGGCAAGAAACCCTAAAAACACTCACGAGCATTTTAACGTATGCTCCTAATACAAACATAAAGAACGCATGCATCTAGACAAGCATGCAACTAATCATATTGTTTTACTCATCATATGGTTTATTCTGAGTAAGCTGTATATAATCCGGCGCCAACCTATACTTCATACGGCGCTGACTTTTCCTGCATACGGCCTACATACGGCGCTTATCTTTCCTACGTGGAATAGCACTGTCAGCAGAATCACGATATCTGCATTATGTATATCTTCAGCAGAATCCATTCCTTCTTCGGCAGAAACTCTTCGGTAGAAACTTTTCAGCAGATCCAGTAGTAACTTCAGCAGATTCAATAGCTTACCGAAATTCCCAACAATCCTCCCCTAAACTGGAATTTGACTAGGTTAAGTTCCAGTTTCCTTGATAGATCGTTAAAATTGTTGAGGATTGTCTTCGAACATCAGCAATCAAAGATTCAGAAGAGGAACATCTCTATGATGACTGAAAGGTGATATACCAGATCTTTGCAGCAACATATGACATCATGTACATCAAAACATATAAGTTTCATACTATTCTCATCACTTCCAGGTGTGTTAACTCCTGTGAGAGGTGAATCATTGAAAATAATGGGTTTGATGTCTCTTTACCAATAGCCATCACTACTGGAGTAGCCATATGTTTGAGTTCGAAAACTATGGTACATTGATAACCATCTGATTTATTGGCAAACCAGCAACCATATAAACGGATTTGACTTGTCTTTACCTATAGCCGTTTGCTCAGGACTAGTCAATTCTTAGTATTGGTGAATTGAGCACCAAATATGGATTCAGTTGCCTTTACCACATGCCATATACATGTGGGCTAGCCAATTCTTGGATTCCAAAAAGGAATAGGCCATGGTGAATTGATGACCATACAACCCTCAGCAGTTAAGCATGGGTGGTTGTAGACCCTATGATTTTGAGCAAACCATTACAGCTATCAACAGATTTGTTGTGTCTTTACCAAAGCTGTACCCTTTGGACTAGTCAACTCTTTGACATACACAAGGTACATCCGGTGAGTTAAAAACCATCAGAATTGTACAACAAACAAATCTGCATAAAAGTTAGTTTTTTTTTTTTTTTTTTTTTTAACTAAGAAAAGATTATGAAAACTGAAAGTGCTTAATAATAAGCTGATTAAGAAAATTAAAAAGCTAATTTATATTAAATAAACGCTATCACTATTTTTAAAATGATGTTTTTGTGATTTTTCTGTTTACGAAAATATTTTACTACTTAAAAAATAAGACAGAAATAGACAAATAACATAAATCATACAAACTAAAAGTAACAAAACAAGGTAGTACAGAGAGTACCAAGTGCCATGATAAGGATGAGGATGAGGCCTATTGCTGTTGTAGAAGTTGAGACTTGATCAAACCCACCAATGTTGAAGCAGACAGTCTTTCATTGCCCACTGGATCTGGAGGAATCTCCAATTTCTGACTAAGCATCCGTTCCATAAGTCTCTTGGGCAATGGATACTTTCTTTCAGCAAGCATACGACGTGATTCCACTCTTAGTCTCAAGCACATGCACACGAGGGAGAGGATAGAATCTCCAGGACGCAACCTTCCACCGATGTGAGTTCTCCCAAATGGAATGTGCTTTGCTATTGGGAGAATTGGAGTTTAGCAGGACTTGAAGATCTCCTGGTAAGAACATCCCAGAACCTTGTGGTTCCTTGTTGCAGTTTGCAGGATGTCTCAAGTAACCATCTTTCGTGCGACTCTCTTCATGCCATCTCATGGAGGCGGCTGTTTTAGATGACATAAATAACATTTGCAATCGTGGTAAGAGCGGAAAATGACGCAACACCTTTGATCCAATCTTCTTACGTGTATCAGCTGTGGTTGACTCATCTGCACAATCATCTTCACTTGCTTTATACCTTGACGTATGGCATATATTACATTCTGTTTTATTAATGTTTTCTTTCTAGTACAACATACAATCATTAGGACATGCATCAATTTTATCATAACTAAGTCCCAACTCTCGAATTATCTTCCTTAGTTCATACAATGACTTTGGTATAGAAGCATCGGGGAAGGCTTCCTGCATTGTATCTAGCATCTTGCTGAAACCATTATCACTACATTTCCCAACACACTTACCATGAAATAGTCTAATGATAAAAGAAAGAACTGATAACTTACACCCGTGGATACAGTGGTTTCTTTGCCTCTCCCAACACTTTATAAAATTTTTTCGCCTTTAGGTTTGGCATACTCATACTTTCAGTTTGTGTTCCCATGTCATCGGTTAGTGTGTCATCACCAAACCGATGGAAGGCATCATTCGCCAACCCTTGCATGTCATCTTCAGCATCCAACATTGGAGCATCACTTGATTTGGAACTGAAAGGTGGAATTGTATAACCTTTCATAAACCCGACACATAACAGATGTGTTGTAGCCTCCGTCCGATCTACCCATATATGATTACCACAATCAATACATAGACATGAAATCTGTCCATTTTTACCCTCATTATAGAATATATGATCAAGAAAGTCGTCAAGACCTTTTTTATATTCAATGGTAAATCTAGGTAAAGACATCCAACTCGTATCCATCTTAAACCTAATTCAATTAACCACAGAAAACCACATATAATTTCAACAAAAAGAAAGGGAGCCTAATTCAATTAACCACATATGTTGTTTCATAAAAATTTAGCAAAAACGATTAGGGTTTCATTTATGAGGTATTACCTGGTCTTGATGATGGTGGTGATTCCTGTTGGCAATTTTGGATGGTGGAATGATGTGGATTTGGATCTTAAAATTAGAAATACTTTTACAATTTATTTTTAAGCTATTTCTTAATTAATTGCCTAATTATTTCTTCAAAGCTAGATAAACTAATTTATATCTAAAAATTAGAAATTAAAAGTCAAAATTGCAAAAGTAATTTTTACATAAGCTTGCAAAAGTAATTATTACTTCAAAGCTAGATAAACTAATTTATACAAAATTTTGTTATGAGCTCAAGTATATGTTTGGCCACTATGTTATCTGCAGGGGAGTATGGATGCATCCTATATCTATTATCTACAGTTAGTGGATTATCTGTTATATGATATGATATGTTATTTTTCTGGGCTCGTGTTGGATTACTGTCATATCTCTGACTTCATGCGAAGCAATACATTCAATCATAATAGTCGGCACTTTATGATCACCTCGCGTATATTGGCCTCGCAAATGCCTAGGACAATTCATCCGTTCAATATGTGTAGAATATAGGCTACAAAGCATCCCCGGAATGTGACGTCATGGGAAGTCGACTTACGTAAAACTCTTGACGATATAAATGAACGACCGCATCCGTTGAGAGTTATTCATATTAGCTTTTTCAAAGTTATTATTTCATAAACTTTACGTTTTACCAAATCAATCCCAAATCCAAAGCAACACCCACCAACCAAACGGGCCCTTATTTGATAACCCGAGCAACGACCGGGTAATTATACATCAAATTATACCCTATCACCGGTTCATCCCGCCCAGACCGATTACAAGCTACAAGGTGGTCGACCGCCCGACTACTGATTCGCGATTTTTGCAACATTGGATATGAACCTTTGATATGACACTCTGATTATGATATGATATCGACTCCCGGTTTCAAACCCGAGCCATTTCATAATTCATAGGGTTCCATGCATGTCCGTCTCATTGATGCACCAATGGCATATATGACTCTAGTGTGGTTTCCTGTCCTACATCTCACTTTATCTTTCGGGTCAACTATATGCGGATACGCTTTAACAAACGTAGACCACGTAGGATAAATCCCGTCAGTAAGAAAATAGCAACATTTTAAATAACGCCCGCGTAAAACAAATGAACTATCTGGAGCCGCTCCATTTCGGGCAGTAAGATACAACAGAGACCGATTACTACATCACATTGATATTGTTGTTTGACCCGGGAAGTCGGAAAACGAATGCCAAATCTACTTCATTTTTAGTTTCACATACAATAAAATACTTATATATTATATATATATACAATAATATATAATACATTTCATATACTATATACTACTATTAGTTAATTTAATTATAGGGTCAATTGCATATATGCCCATTAAAACATGCATATTTGCATATATACCCAAAACAAGCTTAACTTGCATTGTACATCATGCATTGAAAACTAGTATTTTGGGGAAATATGCAAGTTTTTAAGTTTTAATGGGTATATATGCAATTCTCCCTTAATTATAAATCTAATTATAGGGGAAAACTTACAACCCGCTTAAAATTTAGTTTCACATACAAACCCACGTTCACAACCCGCTTAAAATTTTTGGGGAAAAATTCAGATTCATAAATAACTTTTGGCGCTGCGAAAATCAAGCATATCTTTTCGAAATCGTATTTGATTCGATTTTATTAATGGAAATCGTTTTTCACAGACGGTTAAAATCTCAATTTTGTTTTAGGGTTGTATGTGGGCAGCAAAACAAGGATCGTGGGTTTTCACTTTTGAAAGAAGATCGACTCAACAGTAATGCAAACCTCTCTTATTGTTATTATTATTGTTGTTATTATTATTATTATTATTATTATTATTATTATTATTATTATTATTATTATTGTTATTGTTATTGTTATTGTTATTATTATTGGTATTATCATTGTTATACATTGTTATTGTTATACATTGTTAGTGTGGGAAATGGTGGGTTCGGGTATGTGTTTGGTTGACCTCTTGTGATGAGTCTCATATGTGATCATAAGTGCTACTTATTTCTGATGTGGTACAAGTTGTATTTAAGTTGCTCTGTTTAATTTAAATGAATGTTGGTATACCTGTGTAAAGTTGGGTCAATGGATTTGGGTAGTGATAGTGATAGTGATTTGATATCAGTTTCTAGCTAATGTATTTCATTCTGTGACATGTAACTGAAGGATTTCGTCTATTTTTGTTTGTAGATAATGTATTTCATTCTGTAACATGTAACAGATAGTGATTTGATTTCAGTTTTGTTGTTCTCAAATGCCTATTGTTCTTTGCAATCTCATAATAATTTTATTTGTTTTGTGCACCAGTTATGGAAAATAACAGGATGCAACGCCAAATCACCACGAGAAATATGAATGATTATGAAATGTCCAGAAGGACAAGGATTCAAGAAAACCAACAGAGATTACAAGCTTTGGGAGTGAAAAATCTTGCTAAGTCTTTAACAAGTCTAGTAGAGAGTGACAAAACAAAGAAAAAAAAAAGAAACCAACGGATACCGGTGAGAAAGATGCAGATTATATGTCTGGTTCAGACTTCCATCTTAATGCTGAGGAAGATAACCCAAAAGAAGCGGCTAGACAAACAAATAAAAATGTACGAATAATAAATTTGGCTACTATATTTTCTTTATGTTTGTTTTCTAACAATTCTACTTGCATGAAACAGAATCGAAAATACATTGCTCCACAGTCCATGACTAGATATAAAAATTTAGCAAAAACGAATGAGTGCTCAGAATGTCTCCAGTGGGCTAACATCTTCAGAATCTCAATCGCAAAAGGGACAACAGATTGATACAGGGAGGGCAATACGTAGTAGGGTACAGGAGTCCGACCAAGTCCAAACGAGAAATGATCAACCAAATTCGTCAACAGAGGGAGATTAACTGCAACAGAGAGAAACTTAGTTGCAATTGACAACGATCATGACCACGGGGAGCGTGACTTGAGATCTGATGGTAACTATACATAAATTTCAAATACTATATATATGATATTAAATTACTATTAAGTGTATATTCATTAAGCTGTTTCGGTGCTTACTTATTTTTTTTTTATTTTAATATAGATAACAATGAAGACCTTTATGATGTTGAAAATGATGATATCGAAGACATACATATGAATGAAGATATTGAACAACAAGCTACTTCAGAAGATGATGTAGATAAAGACATGGATGATTTGGAGAATGAGGATGATTTGGAGAATGTTAACGATTTAACAAATGACGGCAATGATCTACTCGGAGAAGAGATTCAAGCTGAGCATTCTGAAAATGAAGAAAACCATGTAGTTACAAAAGCTCGAAATGAAACAGGTTAACATGGTCTACTTGATTGCATCGTTTTAAAAATCATATATCATATATTGTGTCATATAAGAAGAATATATAATAAAGTCAAATTAAAACAAGACAAAATACAACGCTAAGATATTGCCTCCATTTCAAATTATTTAGTATTTTAAATGTATACGTATCTATTGTAAATCATGTTCACTTTTTGTAGTTCGGATTGTAAGAAAAAGAAAGAGAGGACCAACACGTATGGCAAAAGTTTGGGCCCAAGAAAAAGGGGATAGAATTCCTATTTTAGTTAATGAACACGGACAACCTATTAACGACAAAAGTAGTCATCTGACTCATTTCATGGGAACGCTTTCAAGGAGTGGAAAGTATTGTCCGATTTATAAACCATGGAATAAAGTTGACGCCGCAAAAAAAAGCTTTGCTTGAACTCTTAAAGGTACACAATGTTAAATTTGTATGTTAATGAATAAATGTTGAAAGCTGTAAGACCTTGATAGATCTTGAGCTTAGTAGATCGTTAGTATCGCTTGTGTAATCACAAACAAACTAAAAGAAAATCTCTACAACTTGTATTCTTTAGCGGAATATAAATGCAAGTATAAAACACAGATAACTAAGAACTCTTTGATCCTCTATGGATCGTTATATTAATCAATTGTTTAAGCACACCCAAAATACATTCTATTGTGTTCCTTTTATAGACAAGGAACCCTAACTTCTTTTCTAAGAAACGTATAACTATGAAACTAAATAAGATATACACAATCACTTCCTAATAAAGCTCATGTATATCCTAACTAATTCTAGAATATACGGAACACTATTTCCGCAGAAACAAACTACGACTAATATAACTTCAGCATAATCATGTCTTCAGCAGAATCCAGCTTCACTTCAGAGAATCCATCAGCAGTGATATATCGGCATGATTCATACTTCACATAATTCCCAACAATAAAGTATTTGTTTTCTAATGTGAGCTATTACATTTTTAGACAAAATTTGATATTCGAAGCTTTGGAGAAAAATGGATATTGCAATCATTTGAGCGGAAGGTGAAGAACTGGAGGGCAAGAGTTAAGGAACACTACCATGATCCGTCTTTGTCAGTTAAGCAACAAATAAGATCTAGGCCAAAGCAAGTGCAAAAAAACAATGGAAGAAGCTTGTGAAGTATTGGAATAAAGAAAACACTAAGGTGTGAAATACTCTTCCACTTTAAATAACATTACTTAATTTCCCATTATGATATTTTACTTTCTTGCTGCAGAGTTTAAGTGAAAAAAACAAGGCGAATCGGGCAAAAAAGAAGATGATCCAAAGAACCGGTAAAAAGAGTTATGCTCGCAAAAGGGAAGAGTTAAAGGTAAGTGTATGGAGAAAGTGGGATTGTTAATGTATCCTGTGGATATCCACTGTTAATATTCATTTTCTTTTTATTCATACAGACATATTTGGGACGAGATCCAACTCGATTGGATCTTTTTAGTGCATGCTTCTCCAAAGATGGAAATACCAAAAATGATGACACTGCAAAAGCGATTGTAAGTAATATGCTTTTGTGTTTGCAAAAGTGTATTAATAGCATAAGTTAAACACAATATGCTTTTTTTTTTGTAATACATGCTTTTACTATATGTTGTTCATGTTTATATAAAATGCAGGATGATATGAAACGACTTAGTGATAATCGCGAGGGTTCGATTGATAATCTGGACCGGATGATATTTTTCTGATTATGGGTAAAGATCAAAATGGTGATGCAGGCATGTATGGTCTAGGTGTTCGTGCTTCTGATGTTTGGGGTGTAATACCAAGTCGTTTAGCATGTCATAGAGAAAACAATTGAAGTCTAAATGTGGAGAACTTACTAGTGAAAATGAAAAGTTACGAGCCCAGTTATCAGAGAAGAATGGGTCGACGGATAGTTCCATTGTTCCACCTCTTACATCACAAGATTCTCCTGTTGTAACCAATGAACCTCCACGCTTACGGGTATGTTTCTATTATAAATCGTTCCTTTCTAGTTGTTATAACTTATTTTATCTTTGATAGCTAATGAACCTAGGCTACAAGCTTATGTATCAATATTATGATTTAGATTGCTCATTTGCCTTTTAAATTTGTTAACTCAGTTATTAAGGGGTGTTTGGTTCTGTGTTGTTTCAACTGTGGTAGTTGCCTTTTCACTTGTTTATCTGCACACTATGACCTCTAGGTGATATTAGAACTAGTAAAACTATAAAACCAATGTTTGAACTAGAGAAAGTCAAAATCAAATTACCTTCACTCTCACAGTCCACTTTTGGGACATGTGAGGATCAAATCTCACCCACTTGGTCTAAATCTTGTTCATGTATCTTAAATTAGTGTTATCATAGCTTAAATAATCATAATTAGTGCATACGGATCAAACAAGTTTCATTAAAGTCAAAGTTTAAGTTCAAAATCAAAAAGTCAAAATGGTATGTTAGTGAAACTCGGATCTTGGGAGAATTTTTTGTGAATTTTGTGTTGAGATTCAAGTCTTGAGATTTTTACATGTTGAAATTCCCCATCTAAGCTTTTGAATCCCACAGTTAGCTTATTTTATGATTTTTTCTCTGGCTTAGGTGATAGTTCAAAGTGGCATGCAGGGGCTAACCATTGCCTGCACCGGGGCATCACCAAAACCCCAACTTTCCATGTGCCTTAGCTTCTTCATTAGTGGCCACACAGTAAGCTTATTGGTTTTTTTGAAAGCCAATAAGCTCATCTATAAAGTTCAGGGCTTATTTCAAACTTTTGACCTTATTAGATAGGTCTGCAGATAGCTTTTTGTTTGTCCAATTCCACCCATACACCGAGTGATCGGTGTTGACCACCAAGTTCAAGCCCTCATCAAGTGCTTATCTGTGGGACCCAAACCTTTAGTCCTAGCTTTTAGAAACCTCAATAAGTCACCTTTTCATATCAAGTCTCACTTTGGATTCCTGTCAACCCTAGTGGGACCCACAAGGGCTGCAAGGTTGTTGGTTTTGGCTGTTTGGCTGTGATATTTGATCAAGTGATTATTACGGTCTATAGCTTATTCCTTTAGCTTATCACGGTAGTTTTAGCTTAATCTAGATACAACTCATGTAGTTACAACTTATTTAGCTTATTGTAGCTTATTTGTAACTTATTTAGTATACACCAGCCTCCACACCTGCAGTATTACACAGATCAATTTTTGACCTCCTTTGTATACCCCAGCCTCCATACATGCAGTATTATATCTGTTTAACCTAATACATGTGTCTTGACTATAAATTGATAAATGTTTGTTGAAAACTGAAATCTAGGTCGGGGATGAAGTTGTCCTTAAAAGCATTCTAAACTCAACCGAGATTGTAGCAAAAGGATGGGTGAGGAGCTTGAACCCAAATGATATAGTTGGTGGTACGAGATTGGACGAGGATGGTGTGAGGTAAACGTTCAAGTACCAACAAAAAGAGATGAAGTGTTGGTGAGACCCTATGGGTTATTTGCCACAATTGAAGATTGTGTTGGTGCAACCATAGCATGGCCTTGTCCCTTTATCTCGGTATGTCTTTGTTAATCTTGTGATACCAATAATTTTACTAACATGGAGCTTAATGCTTATACATGGGTGTTTATTTGTAGGTGGTCCGTGAGGATTGAGAGAGATGATGCATGATGACCACGGACTAAGCTTCTTGTTGCGTTAATGTATTGTTTAATGTTAACAGACTTTATGTTAGATTATGTCTACCTTATTTATGTTTAGTGATTTTGTTATGACAATTGCTAATTTGAAATACAATTTCGTTTTATTCATTTAATATTTAGTTGATGTTTTATTCATATCGTAATAATAGAGTGTGCATGGTGAAAATAGCGTCCTATCATATGACTTGTCCGGACTTTGAAATTGTCCTATTAAACTTATTAACCGTCCTAACAATTAACTTAACATTGTAAAAGTGTCCTAATATGTTGTTATTAGGACGTTATTTAGGTTGTTAATAGACATTTTATACGACCAAAAAATTGGTTTCATAATCTTCTTTGAGATATTAGAACCCTTTTCTTGGTGCTAAAATAGCTATAATGTTATATGATAAGCGTCATAACAATTATCTTTTAAGTACGCTTGTATGTGTATCAAAAGATTAAAATTAGGTAATAACGTTTTACAACATTGTAAAAGTGTCCTAATATGTTGTTATTAGGACGTTATTTGGTTGTTCATAGACATATTATGCGACCATAAATTTGGTTTCATAATCATATTTGGGATATTAGGACCCTTTTCTTGGTGTTAAAGTAACTATAAAGGTATATGATAACCGTCCTAAGAATTAACATTAAAGGACGCTTGTATGTGTATCAAAAGATTAAAAGTAGGTTACCACATGTTAGAACATTGGAAAAGTGTCCTAATATGTTTTTATTAGGACGTTATTTGTGTTGTTTATAGACCTAAAATGCGACCATAAAATTGGTATCATAATCTTATTTGAGTTATTAGTACCCTTTTCTTGGTTGCTAAAATAACTATGATGTTACATCATAAGCGTCCTAACAATACTTTTAAGGGCGTTTTTATGTGTCTCAAAAGATTAAAAGTAGGTAATCACATGTTAAAACATTGTAAAAGTGTCCTAATATGGTTTTATTAGGACGCTATTTGTGTTGTTCATAGACATATAATACGACCATAAAATTGGTTTCATAAGGGTTAGGACGCTTTGGACCTATTACAACCGCCTTACATGAAACGCTTTCATCCTTGGTCCTATTAAATGAAAGGTCCTAAAAAGTACCATTTTATGACGCTTATGGGGGTCCTAAAAAGCCACTTTTCTTGTAGTGGTTTATGAGTAATTAGGACTTGCATTCGTCTTACCGGAATGTGTACCATGACTCAACTATCTAATTTCAAATAGTTTGGTGTATAGGCTGTTTTGAACAGGTAGGACATAAACCTGTATTCCATCATTTAGTACTGCAAATGATGGTTTAAAAAATTCAGTTGCTTTTATATTTATAAATTACAACTCAATTCTCTAAAACCTTTTTTTGATTCGCATAAATGATCATCCAAGGTTTTGACTTAAATTCTTAAATTAGATAGTTTATGTTGAATCTTTGAACAATAAGCAACTACATTTTGTATTATTCTTTTATACCCTTTTGCTGTCCAAAATGCAATCTTGTTAAAACTTTCATATTTTGTTATGAGGGTTTTATTTTGTATTGATATGCACAACACATCAAATTCACTTATAATTGATGAAACAAGTAAAAAGAAAGTCGATTCTAACGGCTATAATGCACTCGACGTCTGTTAGAAAAGGAATGCATTAGTTATACTTACTATTTTATTTTACCAGTAGCATCATCCATGTATTTGAGATCAACGACACATCACTATTCAACACACTATTAAATCCATCCTTTGTTTAGGTGCTATGGTCACCACCAAACCCACCATCAAATAAAAAATGTAAAAATACTCCATTTTATACAAACAAACCTCACAATCACACACACACAAGAATCAGAATCTGTTATGTGGTGCAGACCGAACGAGCCCCTGGTGGCTGACCTATACTATGGTCTTGGCACGTGATGGTCACCACCACTAGGTGGTCCCACATAGTGTTTAGTCTAAACTCTAAACAACTTAAATTATTACTCCAAAATTAGTGGCATACATAATCACACGTTTACAACTACTGTGTACTGCCAAATAATAATTCTCTTTAGTGCAATTTTTAAAAAACAAGTAAGGAAGCAAATTGGGCTAAGCCCCTTAATGGAGCCTTATAGTGAGTCCATGGGCAAATACTCTTAACACTCTAACAGGGTACGTATTTAAGGGTCCGTTTGGTTTGTAGATGGGTTTAGGATTAAGATTTGTATTTGGATTAAAATTTGGATTTCGATTTTGATATAAAAGAAAAGAAATGTAAAAAGTTGTTTGTTTTATGTATTGGGATACGAATTGGGTTTGAGATTTATAATTATTTAAAGATTAAATATATATATAAATTAATAAATGGGGCCCAAGAGTTTATAAAAATAAGGAAAATTGACAAAGAATAAAAATGAAAAATAATAAAGAAATGAAAAGAAATAGTGTAAACCGAATGGTTGTCAGAAAACCAATATCCTCTAAGAGGTTTTGTCCAACCTCACCGTCAAGGTCTCATCCCAAATAAAAATCATTTGGCTTTGCACCAAACATGTAAATTTGACTTTCATCCTAAACTGTTGGGAGAAAAACCACATACCAAACGGGCCCTAATACTATTATATTCCTTTTTGAAAATTTGAATCAGGATCGTAAGATAATAGTATGTGGTAATTTATTTCATGTATTTTATAATGCATATACTTGTGTGGAAATGATGCCATCTATTGAAATGGATTGTTAGGGGGGAGGGAGTGGTGATCGGGTAGGGGGGAGGGTACCCTTACCCGATCGGTAACACCATTCCGCCTTGATCGGGTAAGGCAATCGGTGAAGCAAATCGGGTTCCAAGCCCGCTCGGTGAAATGAGAAAGATTTCAAAAAATTCGAACGTTGGGGGTATGATTTGAGGCTAGGTAAGTCGTTACAATGGTTGTATAGTTTGTTGTTTGTGAATTTTTGTGTTGTACATGTGAGTTGTGCTTGTGCAATTGTTGTTAGGAGGGTGGATAGTGTGAGGATGAAGAAGATGGAAGCCATTGATGAGGTTAAGGTTTGGTTGTTGTGGGAGTGTTTGTGTGATTAAATGTTGGATATATATGTAGTACTCTAATATATATACTCACCATAGAGCCTCAAATTTAGTTCTATTTTTTATTTGTAAAAAATTATTAAAAATATATAAAAAAAAAGAAAAAAAAAATCGGGTACTAGGGTACCACTCCCTCCAAATCGGGTAGTGTTAGGGTAAAATTGTGTAGTTTTGAGTTGGATGGTTTTTATTGGATAGAGGTGATGTGACACTTAGGGTATTAGGGTACCACTCCCTCCCCCCTTAGAGCATCGGCTGTGGGCACATTATAGGGGTGTGCCATAACTTTAAGTCATCGGCCTGGCACTATAGCAAGTGTCATCATCATGACGATTGTTATCGTGTGCTTGTGCTCAATTAACTGTGGGTTGTGTGTGTATGATCCGGGTGAAGAAGATAGAGATTTCGTTTATTTGTTATGTTGTTAGTAAATAAATTTCTAATTTAGTTTCTGAAAGACAATTTGCGCGATTGTATGGAGAGTTCTTTTAAAATTGATCTTACAAATAAAAATATTTGGTCCTTGAAATTTATGAAATTTAGTTCATGTGTAAAGCTTAATATTGTTTAAAGAGTAAATTACACCGTTCGTCCTTGTGGTTTGCGTTGACCGCAGAAGTTCGTCCTTTAACCAAAAAAGTTGCCTTTGTCCATCCTTAAGTGCCAAACGTTATGCGCCATTAGTCCCTCCCTCTAACGGAGCCCACTAACGGTCGTTAAGTCTTGTTAACCTGAGGGTATAATCGTCATTTCAACACCATAAGGACGAACGGTGCAAGGACGAACGGTGTAGTTTACACTTTTTGTTCGTTTTTTTACGTTTTCGTCCGTTTTCTTATGTTTTCGTCCGTTTTCTTACTTTAAACTCCGTTTTTTTACGTTTTCGTCCGTTTTCTTACGTTTATTTACGTTTTCGTCTGTTTTCTTACGTTTTTGTCCATTTTTTTATGTTTTCATCCGTTTTTTTACGCTTTACTCTGTTTTTTTACGTTTTCGTCCGTTTTCATCCGTTTTTCATCCGTTTCTATACGTTTTTGTCCGTTCATTTTCTTCCGTTTTTCTTACGTTTTACTCTGTTTTTTTTACGTTTTCGTCTTTTTTTTACGTTTTCATCCATTTTCTTACGTTTTCGTCCATTTTCTTACGTTTTCGTCAGTTTTTTTTACATTTTTGTTCATTTTTTTACGTTTTCGTCTAGTTTTTTTTACGTTTTCCTCAGTTTTCTTACGTTTTCGTCTGTTTTTTTTACGTTTTCATCCGTTTTCTTACGTTTTCGTCTGTTTTCTTACGTTTTCTCTGTTTTTTTACGTTTTCATCGGTTTTGTTTACGTTTTCTTCCGTTTCCTTACGTTTTCGTCCATTTTCTTACGTTTTCGTCCGTCTTTTTATGTTTTCTTAAAAGCATTCTAAACTCAACCGAGACTGTAGCAAAAGGATGGGTGAGGAGCTTGAACCCAAATGATATAGTTGGTGGTACAGAGATTGGACGAGGATGGTGTGAGGTAAACGTTCAAGTACCAACAAAAAGAGATGAAGTGTTGGTGAGACCCTATGGGTTATTTGCCACAATTGAAGACTGTGTTGGTGCAACCATAGCATGGCCTTGTCCCTTTATCTCGGTATGTCTTTGTTAATCTTGTGATACCAATAATTTTACTAACATGGAGCTTAATGCTTATACATGGGTGTTTATTTGTAGGTGGTCCGTGAGGATTGAGAGAGATGATGCATGATGACCACGGACTAAGCTTCTTGTTGCGTTAATGTATTGTTTAATGTTAAGAGACTTTATGTTAGATTCTGTCTACCTTATTTATGTTTAGTGATTTTGTTATGACAATTGCTAATTTGAAATACAATTTCGTTTTATTCATTTAATATTTAGTTGATGTTTTATTCATATCGTAATAATAGAGTGTGCATGGTGAAAATAGCGTCCTATCATATGACTTGTCCGGACTTTGAAATTGTCCTATTAAACTTATTAACCGTCCTAACAATTAACTTAACATTGTAAAAGTGTCCTAATATGTTGTTATTAGGGCGTTATTTAGGTTGTTAATAGACATTTTATACGACCAAAAAATTGGTTTCATAATCTTCTTTGAGATATTAGAACCCTTTTCTTGGTGCTAAAATAGCTATAATGTTATATGATAAGCGTCATAACAATTATCTTTTAAGTACGCTTGTATGTGTATCAAAAGATTAAAATTAGGTAATAACGTTTTACAACATTGTAAAAGTGTCCTAATATGTTGTTATTAGGGCGTTATTTGGTTGTTCATAGACATATTATGCGACCATAAATTTGGTTTCATAATCATATTTGGGATATTAGGACCCTTTTCTTGGTGTTAAAGTAACTATAAAGGTATATGATAACCGTCCTAAGAATTAACATTAAAGGACGCTTGTATGTGTATCAAAAGATTAAAGGTAGGTTACCACATGTTAGAACATTGAAAAAGTGTCCTAATATGTTTTTATTAGGACGTTATTTGTGTTGTTTATAGACCTAAAATGCGACCATAAAATTGGTATCATAATCTTATTTGAGTTATTAGTACCCTTTTCTTGGTTGCTAAAATAGCTATGATGTTACATCATAAGCGTCCTAACAATACTTTTAAGGACGTTTTTATGTGTCTCAAAAGATTAAAAGTAGGTAATCACATGTTAAAACATTGTAAAAGTGTCCTAATATGGTTTTATTAGGACGCTATTTGTGTTGTTCATAGACATATAATACGACCATAAAATTGGTTTCATAAGGGTTAGGGCGCTTTGGACCTATTACAACCGCCTTACATGAAACGCTTTCATCCTTGGTCCTATTAAATGAAAGGTCCTAAAAGTACCATTTTATGACGCTTATGGGGGTCCTAAAAAGCCACTTTTCTTGTAGTGGTTTATGAGTAATTAGGACTTGCATTAAATCGTCTTACGGAATGTGTACCATGACTCAACTATCTAATTTCAAATAGTTTGGTGTATAGGTTTTTGAGCAGTGTAGGACATAAACCTGTATTCCATCATTTAGTACTGCAAATGATGGTTTAAAAAATTCAGTTGCTTTTATATTTATAAATTACAACTCAATTCTCTAAAACCTTTTTTTGATTCGCATAAATGATCATCCAAGGTTTTGACTTAAATTCTTAAATTAGATAGTTTATGTTGAATCTTTGAACAATAAGCAACTACATTTTGTATTATTCTTTTATACCCTTTTGCTGTCCAAAATGCAATCTTGTTAAAACTTTCATATTTTGTTATGAGGGTTTTATTTTGTATTGATATGCACAACACATCAAATTCACTTATAATTGATGAAACAAGTAAAAAGAAAGTCGATTCTAACGGCTATAATGCACTCGACGTCTGTTAGAAAAGGAATGCATTAGTTATACTTACTATTTTATTTTACCAGTAGCATCATCCATGTATTTGAGATCAACGACACATCACTATTCAACACACTATTAAATCCATCACTGTTTAGGTGCTATGGTCACCACCAAACCCACCATCAAATAAAAAATGTAAAAATACTCCATTTTATACAAACAAACCTCACAATCACACACACACAAGAATCAGAATCTGTTATGTGGTGCAGACCGAACGAGCCCCTGGTGGCTGACCTATACTATGGTCTTGGCACGTGATGGTCACCACCACTAGGTGGTCCCACATAGTGTTTAGTCTAAACTCTAAACAACTTAAATTATTACTCCAAAATTAGTGGCATACATAATCACACGTTTACAACTACTGTGTACTGCCAAATAATAATTCTCTTTAGTGCAATTTTTAAAAAACAAGTAAGGAAGCAAATTGGGCTAAGCCCCTTAATGGAGCCTTATAGTGAGTCCATGGGCAAATACTCTTAACACTCTAACAGGGTACGTATTTAAGGGTCCGTTTGGTTTGTAGATGGGTTTAGGATTAAGATTTGTATTTGGATTAAAATTTGGATTTCGATTTTGATATAAAAGAAAAGAAATGTAAAAAGTTGTTTGTTTTATGTATTGGGATACGAATTGGGTTTGAGATTTATAATTATTTAAAGATTAAATATATATATAAATTAATAAATGGGGCCCAAGAGTTTATAAAAATAAGGAAAATTGACAAAGAATAAAAATGAAAAATAATAAAGAAATGAAAAGAAATAGTGTAAACCGAATGGTTGTCAGAAAACCAATATCCTCTAAGAGGTTTTGTCCAACCTCACTGTCAAGGGTCTCATCCCAAATAAAAATCATTTGGCTTTGCACCAAACATGTAAATTTGACTTTCATCCTAAACTGTTGGGAGAAAAACCACATACCAAACGGGCCCTAATACTATTATATTCCTTTTTGAAAATTTGAATCAGGATCGTAAGATAATAGTATGTGGTAATTTATTTCATGTATTTTATAATGCATATACTTGTGTGGAAATGATGCCATCTATTGAAATGGATTGTTAGGGGGGAGGGAGTGGTGATCGGGTAGGGGAGGTACCCTTACCGTCGGTAACACCATTCCGCCTTGATCGGGTAAGGCAATCGGTGAAGCAAATCGGGTTCCAAGCCCGCTCGGTGAAATGAGAAAGATTTCAAAAATTGAGCGTTGGGGGTATGATTTGAGGCTAGGTAAGTCGTTACAATGGTTGTATAGTTTGTTGTTTGTGAATTTTTGTGTTGTACATGTGAGTTGTGCTTGTGCAATTGTTGTTAGGAGGGTGGATAGTGTGAGGATGAAGAAGATGGAAGCCATTGATGAGGTTAAGGTTTGGTTGTTGTGGGAGTGTTTGTGTGATTAAATGTTGGATATATATGTAGTACTCTAATATATATACTCACCATAGAGCCTCAAATTTAGTTCTATTTTTTATTTGTAAAAAATTATTAAAATATATAAAAAAAAATTACTAGGGTACCACTCCCTCCAAATCGGGTAGTGTTAGGGTAAAATTGTGTAGTTTTGAGTTGGATGGTTTTTATTGGATAGAGGTGATGTGACACTTAGGGTATTAGGGTACCACTCCCTCCCCCCTTAGAGCATCGGCTGTGGGCACATTATAGGGGTGTGCCATAACTTTAAGTCATCGGCCTGGCACTATAGCAAGTGTCATCATCATGACGATTGTTATCGTGTGCTTGTGCTCAATTAACTGTGGGTTGTGTGTGTATGATCCGGGTGAAGAAGATAGAGATTTCGTTTATTTGTTATGTTGTTAGTAAATAAATTTATAATTTAGTTTCTGAAAGACAATTTCTTGCGATTGTATGGAGAGTTCTTTTAAAATTGATCTTACAAATAAAAATATTTGGTCCTTGAAATTTATGAAATTTAGTTCATGTGTAAAGCTTAATATTGTTTAAAGAGTAAATTACACCGTTCGTCCTTGTGGTTTGCGTTGACCGCAGAAGTTCGTCCTTTAACCAAAAAAGTTGCACTGTCCATCCTTAAGTGGCAAACGTTATGCGCCATTAGTCCCTCCCTCTAACGGAGCCCACTAACGGTCGTTAAGTCTTGTTAACCTGAGGGTATAATCGTCATTTCAACACCATAAGGACGAACGGTGCAAGGACGAACGGTGTAGTTTACACTTTTTGTTCGTTTTTTTACGTTTTCGTCCGTTTTCTTATGTTTTCGTCCGTTTTCTTACTTTAAACTCCGTTTTTTTACGTTTTCGTCCGTTTTCTTACGTTTATTTACGTTTTCGTCTGTTTTCTTACGTTTTTGTCCATTTTTTTATGTTTTCATCCGTTTTTTTACGCTTTACTCTGTTTTTTTACGTTTTGTCGTTTTCATCCGTTTTCATCCGTTTCTATCGTTTTTGTCCGTTCATTTTCTTCCGTTTTCTTACGTTTTACTCTTTTTTTTTACGTTTTCGTCTTTTTTTTACGTTTTCATCCATTTTCTTACGTTTTCGTCCATTTTCTTACGTTTTCGTCAGTTTTTTTTACATTTTTGTTCATTTTTTTACGTTTTCGTCTAGTTTTTTTTACGTTTTCCTCAGTTTTCTTACGTTTTCGTCTGTTTTTTTTACGTTTTCATCCGTTTTCTTACGTTTTCGTCTGTTTTCTTACGTTTTCTCTGTTTTTTTACGTTTTCATCGGTTTTGTTTACGTTTTCTTCCGTTTCCTTACGTTTTCGTCCATTTTCTTACGTTTTCGTCCGTCTTTTTATGTTTTCTTACGTTTTACTCTGTTTTTTACGTTTTCGTCTATTTTTTTACGTTTTCGTCCGTTTTAAAACGTAAGAAAACGTAAAAAACGGCGTTTTAAACGTAAAAACATCTGGCAATAAAAAAAACAGACATTTTTTTTACGTGTTCATCCGTTTTATTACGTTTTCATCTGTTTTTTTTACGTTTTGAAACGTCTATTTTTTTACGTTTTAAAACGTAAGAAAACGGGCGTAAAAACGATAACGTTAAAAAAGTAAGCGTAAGTAAGCGAAGAAAGCGTAAACGGACAAACGTAAAAGTAAACAGCGTAAAAAATGAACGAAAATGTAAAAAAAGCGGAAAACGTAAAAAGTAAATCGTAAGAAAAGCGGAGAAAAATAAGAAATGGATGAAACGTAAAAAAAAGAAAAAAAGCGAAGAATAAAACGTAAGAAAAGCGGAAGAAAGCGTATTAAAACGGACGGCAAAAAAGCGAGTAAAGCGTGTAAGAAAGCGGCGTAAAATAAGCGTAAAACGGACGTAAAAGCGGAGTTAAAAGTAAGAAAACGTAAGAAAAGGGACGAAAACGTAAGAAAACGGACGAAAACGTAAAAAAACGGACTAAAAGTGTAAACTATACCGTTCGTCCTTATGGTGTTGAAATGACGATTATACCCTCAGGTTAACAAGATTTAACGACCGTTAGTGGGCTCCGTTAGAGGGAGGGACTAATGGCGCATAACGTTTGCCACTTAAGGATGGACGAAGGACGAACTCCTGCGGTCAACGCAAACCACAAGGACGAACGGTGTAATTTACTCTTGTTTAAATTATGTAATGGTTTAATAAAAATGTATTGTTTTATTTTTTTTAAAAAAAAAAGAAAAACTATAACAAAATAATGGATCACATGGGTGTTAGAGCTTGAGGTGTCGTGACAAGTATAAGCTTGTCATTTAAGTCCCACGGGTGTCACATCATCATAACACAATACTTTCCATAACTACTTATCACAACTAAACACAAAAAGGTTTTTTTGGTCCCACCACTTTCTAATTTTTTTTATATATTAAAAAACGATATGAAACATAAAATAACGATACAAAAAAAAGACGATACGGAAAAAAACATACGAAACTTAAGAAATACATCAAATTATAAAAAGACTAATTATCTTGTTCTTTGTTGTTGATATTGTTCCCATAAATATCGTTGCCAATAAATGTGTTAGTATTTATAGTGTGAAATTTATGTGTATTTAAAAAAAATAAAAGAAAAAAGAAAACGGATAAATCAAATATTAAACGTTGTGTAACGTTCATATCTGACAAAAAAGGACCAACAAGGACGAGTATTTGTTTCGTCGTGCAGACAACTAGCATGAAAGTGGCGAAAGACAACAAGGTTGTCTGGTGTGGTGGCAAGGGAACAACAAGCAACAACAAAGTCCACGTCATTGTGGCAAACCTTATTTTGTCACGACACCTCATGCTCTTATTGCTTGTGTTATGAGAAATGATACTTTTTTACCATTATTTATATTGTTATGTCATTGAAAAATATGTTGAGATGACGTATGAAAAAATACGATACATACTATCACATCTTATTCTCTCACTACATAAAATTCTCCCACAACATATGCAGTCCCATATGTATATTTTTATGGAGTCGAAAAGAAAAGACTCTTTACACACGTGTAAAATTACATTTTTTAGACTTTTTGATGATATATGCCTTATAAACAACAAATACGATTCCTCGACTTAAATTAGTATGTGCCTGTTGTATTCATAAATCACAGCAAAAAGTGTATGCAATTTCCTTTATACATGGACCAGAACGTAATAGTTTTAACAAAAGTGATTCAAATTGCTATATCCACCTAGGTTAAGTTGTTAGGAAGACCAAGTCCAAATAATAGTCAACAAATTTAAGATATCATGTTGGTGTTTGGATTAAAATTCTGAGTTCCCTGTTGCTTTTTGGAGCTTTGATAGGACTCGATACGTTGTTGTTGTTTGCTGTCATTGCTTTTAGGTGAAAAATTGAAGCCAAATTATGTCATTTACCTATGAGTAATGCTAATGAGCTCCGTCTTAAAAACTAATTAGCTCATTTTTTTCTTTTTATTTTTTATAGTTTACGACCTTATCAAATTACGCTAATAGACTTAGGGCGTGTTTGAAGGAGCTTTTGACAGCTTATTGGAGCTTGACAATAAGTTTCGCTTGACAATAAAAGACTTTAAGAACTTTTTGAATCCACAAGCTCTTATTTCAAAAATTTATTGAAATAGCATTTAAAAGAAGCTTGAGCATTCGAAATGCCTAATCACAATTATAAACTTTCAGTAATATTTATGTTTTTCGTAAGATGTCCATTTTATTATTATTTTACACTCATAATACAACTTCAGTTAATTTGCCTACCATATTTAATAAATAAAAGCTCCAGCCCCAGCTTCATCTATTATAAACTACAATTATAAGCTCTAACAAGGGAGTGCTTGTTTTGACTTATATTGCCGGTTTATGACTTATTTTGTTTTGAGCTTATATTTCATAAGCTCACTTTTTGTACTTTATTTTGAAACTTTTAGACTTATATAACTTATACTAGCCGGGTACCCCGCGCGTTACAGCGGCGGGTACCCGTGTGATTATATTTTTTGGCAAGAGCAAGGCTCTTCCAATGCATTACTTTTAAAGAAGGAAAAAAAAAGAATGTCCAACAGAGGTTATTAAATTAGTTTGTTTCTTACTTACGCATTTAGTAACATAATAAAAGCTTTTATAGCAGGGTGCCTACGCGATTATATGTTTTTCATAATGCTAACTTAAGACATGGCAATAACTTAATGGAACAACTTTACCGCATAGTGTTGCTTTAAACAATGGCAGACTTGCATCACGATGCAACGACGATACGAAAACGATGGTTAATGATATAGCTATTCGTTTAGGATGTGTAATACTATATATCGTTTAAACATACAAGGTGTTTTAAAATAGCGGTTTTAGCACCATCTAGTGGTTTCTATATTGCTAAGTTGTGGTGGTAAATGGTGGTCCGTTGCGTGGTCGAGAAAGGTGGTGTCAGAAATTCTGACTACATAAAAGACTGGTTTCTATGATCCACTTAAATGATTTGTAAATTTTATTTAGTGGGTGTTTTAAAAAAGAAATATAAGATAAGATTATTTATGCGTTATTGTATTATATCTATAATATATTAAGTTTACTTTTGAGTGAAAAATATTTTAATAGTATCATTATTTAGTGGGTGTTTGAAATATATAAATGATAAAATGATTTATGCATTATTGTTTTGTACCATTTGAGATTTAAATTGTACTTTTGAGTGATGGGGTATTTTAATTATATTATTAATGATTTGTAAATTTAATTAGTGAAAACTAGATGATTTATGTATTTTTGTTTTGTACCAAGTGATATATTAATTGTACTTTTGAGTGAGAGTATTTTAATGATTTCATTAATTCTGACATTAATATACACGAATTTTACAAGTTAGATGATTTATGCATTATTGTTTTGTACCAAGTGCTATACTAATTACTTTTGGTTACAAGTTTAGTGGGTTACTTTTATTAGACTAGTTTTTTGTCTTAAATTTTTTTTATGAAAATGGTGAAATATTATTAATCACAAAAAGTACATAAAGTTTCAATTCAACCATGGACATATCCCATGCTTGTTTACAACAAAAACTTATGACAGACAAATTAGTTTGACTAAAAGAACAAACATTCTATGCTACTAATACTCACCTAGATACAAGAATAGACAAACAATACAAACTATATTCTTTAATTATCTATACATTCTAAAGTAATTCTCTTGATTCTTCTTAACTGCACATTCCATGTAGCTTTAACTTCCCTTACATTCTCAGTTTCCTTAACAACAAAGCTCATGATCCTTCCTTTAATACTATCCATGATAATCTGTACTAGCACTTCAACTGGTCTTGCATTATTCATGAAAATTCTAGTGTTCCTTTCTTGTCATGTAAAGTACAATGTTGCACCCAGAACTAACCTTCTAATAATACTCCATATGTTTCTATTAGCTTTTAACTGGGAGAACCCATCTATGATGTTTTGCCAAGTGAATAAAAACTTCTTACCAACTACCTTTTGCATCTTAATCCAAACACTCTTAGTATAGTTACATTGGAAAAATAAATGCTCATGAGAATCTTGATTGAGTTTGCAGAACACACATTTCATATCATCATTTGGTCTCCATGTTGCAATTCTATCTTGAGTCATGAGCCTACCCTGAATTGCCATCCAAAGAACAAAGAAATGTCTTGGTATGCTCTGTGAGAACCAAACCACATCCTTCCACAACACTTTATTGCCACTCCCACACATATCTTTCCTTACCCATTTTCTTGCAAATTCAACTTTCTTTCCAGAATTAATCACCCACATAGCTTTATCAGGAACATCATTTTGTAAAGTAGGAATTTGGTTTTAAAAATTATAAGACTTATATATTTAGAATGTCCTAAATACTTTATATAATAGTAAATAAGCCAAAAATTTCAAAATAAGCTTATAAAACATAAGCCAAAGTAGGGGTGTCCAAAAAAACCGAGGAACCAAAAGAACGAAGGAACCGTACCGGTACCGACCGAGAACGGGACCGTATATTAGAACCATGGTACGGTTCTTGGTTCCTAAAGTTTTAAAATTTCGGTTCTCGGGACGGTTCGGGTCGGAACCGTCCGGTTCCGGTACTTTCCCGAAAGAACCGAATTTTATGAAAAGTATATAATTTTATAAGGTTGGTTTGTGATATTGTGTACATGCAAGTATGCGCCTTTTAAGAAAATTAAAAAAAACCCTACATGAACCTAAAAATCCATAAACCTTAATCTTTAATCCATTGATTCCATTCAAAGATTCAAACATCATTCATCAATATGAAGTAAGTTTTTTCTAAACTGGAATATCGAGTATGCACATAGCTGCATATCGAACAATTATGTGTTGCTCAGTAACAACTAACAAGAAGTTGTAATTAACTATTGGTATTTGCCGTTCAAAAAAAAATTAACTATAGGCATTTATTGTTCATTAAACTTAATGATAAAAGTCAAGAAACAATTAACGATTATGGCGTCACTGCATGATATATTGTCACCATGTAAGTTATTGTAAGCTAATCGCCATGATTGATATATAATCTTCTCAATGAGTCTGCAATTATTTTCGTGGATAAAGTTTGCTATTACCAGATATATGTTTTTTTGTAAGTCAAGTTGTGAAATACTATTAAGGCTTTCTACTTCTTTCGATGTTCTACGAAACGAGTACCGTAAATTCACATCCATCCGAACATATTTTTTTAATACTTTGGTACTCATGGGAATTACCGAAAATTCCCGTACCGGAACTGAACCGAAAAACTTGAGACGGTTCTTGGTTCCACTTTTTCCTTATTTTCGGTTCTCAGTTCTTTCGGTTCGGGACGGTTCTAGTACCATGGACACTCCTAAGCCAAAGTCAAATAAATCATAAGCCGACTATATAAGCCGAAACAAACACCCCCTATAATTGCGCCAAAACAATTAGTATAGGGTCGATCTAAATTTCCACCCCCATTTTTCCTTTCTTTGCACCTCATACTAGGCCAATCATTGGCCAATCATTGGCCCAATGATTGGTTTGTCTTTTTTTTTTTTTTTTTTTTTTTTTTGTGTATAATTTTATTTGTGTAATGTATATATATATAGTGTTTTTATTTGTAGAGTATATATAGTGTGTATTTATTTGTGTAGTGTTTTTATATGTATAGTGTATTTAATTGTGTAGTGTTTTTATATGATATTTATTTTACGTTATGCTTTTTAATTGTGTGTTTGTTTCCATTTAATTAAACAATAACAATAAAACATTAAACAAGTAAAACAACAATGTTTTCAATATTACAACGAAATCTACTCCATATGAAGATTATTAATGTCATCTATAAGCTCATAGAGTATTCCACTCGAGTGACATGCGTGATCAACTGGATTTCTTGTCAATTCCAGTGATGCCTCCAACGCCTTTATTTTTGCACCGCAACAAATTGTTTTCACCAATAGCATGTTGATCGTTGTATCTTTAGTTTAGCGAGTTTGAGCAACTGCGTTGAAGAAGAGGATTCACCAAAGTACTTTTGTTGAAATATTTCCTTCCACATGAAGTATCGACACCCATAGTCTTTAGTCCCTGGTACATTACATGACGAAACAAGTATAAGAAATGTATTCTAAACAAACAAGTTATTGATATATTTACGCAAATAAGCAAACGTTTAATTATTTACCTTTGAGAAATGACATGCATAATACTTCAGACCACAAGTTTTGGGCTTGTGGGATATTCTTTCAATTATTAATCCACGTTGACAACGACACAAGTAAGGATTTTGTTGTTGCATCTGGCCAAAAGAATTTGTATAATTATTCACAACATAAATTAGTAATATCATGGTTCACAAGAACCAATCTTGTTATAGATTAATAGTTGATACATGGTTCACAAAATTACAATATAACTAGAAACTAAGAAATCTGTAACAAAAGATGACGAGTCGTTTGCTATAAATCGATGTCGTCTATACATGTTTTGTCATTTACAATATAAATCGATGTCGTCTATACATGTTGTGTCATTTACAATATAAACCAGTAATCGTCTATACATGTTGTGTCATTTACAATATAAATCAATAAGCTGTTTTCTCGTATATCTAAACATCCTCTGTCGTTGAGCAAACATATGTTCCCATGGCGCGGCCTCGGCATTTCTAAAATGTCTCCATTGTGGGTGATTATACGGGAGTGGTGAGTCTTCATCATCAAGAAACGCAAGAACGAAGTGAGCACATTCGTTGTTCCCCACACGAAGAATCACAACCGGAGACAATATTTCTGGCTGAATCGGAGAACCTCTTAGCGGAAGACACAAAAGAGATTGTGAATTGGTTATACATACAAAAGGACGGTTAAGAGATGTAGCAATAACCACTCCCATTTCTGGCATAGTCATCCAATAACGCCGGGTCTTTGCACCCCTAAACCAATTAATCGAGTTACGTGTAGATGTAAAAGAATCACCCCACATTTCCCTGTAAACAATCTCGTTATTGTCTACCTCTTCCCTAGCAAGAGCTCAATTCAGGGCCACATTTCTTGCTGATGGCCAAGACCTACGGAAAGAGCTCGATAGCCACAATTTCCATCACCCTCCACGTTAAAGATCCCTAGGATCGGCGTCGGAAAATAGGCTGGAATTTCGGTCATACAATATTCGGTAAAGTAATCTGGAACGTACAAGTGGTGTCTTAAGTCGCCCTCGCTAGGTCCTTCGTTTAAGTCTGAGACGTTAGAAGGCCCTCCCACATAAGAACTGTGTCTCGCAGGTTCTTCATTGAAGTCTGGGACTTTTTAGGTTTTGTGTAGCCTGCGGTGCCTTGTGGGGGTTCTTCGTTCAAATCCGGGATCTTTGTTTAGAATTGGATTTGTTGTCCTTTCGCTTCGGACGTCCACGATTATCGTCTTTAACGGCAGGTTGTTGGGGGTGACCGCATTCAGGAGCGTATATACCTCTGAGCACTGTTTAACATATTTTTTGACAAACGGCGATGCTTTGCTAAAAACACCTTTGAATTTTTGTACGTCATCTTGAAAAGAAAAATATTCAGGCTCTTCGAGCCCTTGAGGCTCTTGAGGATGTTCGGCTCTTCAGGCTCTTGAGTATTTCGGACAACGGCGAGGCGGCTTAGTGTTCTCCAAAAATTATCAACATAATCAAGCGGAATTGGCAATCCTGTATTCGAAAAAAGAACTTGTTAAAATTATCGGTATTGACGGGAAGAATAATTTGATAGGCATACCGTTTGCTTGAAGCCAAAACAGTTGGTGATAGCATGGTAAACCATACACTAACCGCAACTCATGATCACATGCTTGTGGGTCAACATCCTGTTTACTTTCTGCGAGTATGAGCCGTAAAGCATCCATTGAAACATTATACCGCAATTCGTTAAATAGAGTGCTCTTACAAGCATGCGGTTTCTTGATTTTGCTTATATTCAAAGAGGCTCGTATCGCAGTTTCTTGCGCAGCTATAATCTTGTCGACCGAACACAACAAGCGTGTCTAAGCGGGCGTGTGTTGCCCAAGTATAACCAGCAGCGTGTTGACTCTCAACTCTACATGTTGTTGTCTAGCCGAAGCTGCGATATTGATCGGTAATATATGACACAAACATGTTGTCGTAATCTTGCGCCCGATTCACGGAAATACCGAAAAACATCTGATAAAACAAAGAATTAACAAAGTGAGAAAACAATTCGAATAGTTATTTATTAAATAATAAAAAAAATGTATTAATGGTTAAGTACCCTTTTTTTTACCAGTAAATCCCGTAGGTGCTGATAATAATGCTGAACACATCTTGGTCCAGCTTTGTAACCATCAAATCCCATCTCCATCTAACGGACTCATACTCCTTTACCGTATCGAATTTGTCTCTGCAATACTTTAGCACATTTTGATTGATATGCCATCGGCAGAGTAATCTGTTAGCGTTTGGGAATTCTTCTGCGCATGCCCCAAGCAACGCTAAATCTCTGTCGGTGACGATAACCCGCGGGTAATATTGTTCTTGTATCACCAACTTAACACATTCCAACACCCATTTAAAATTTAGCTTTTTTTCCTTGTCCAAAAAGCTAAACGCCATTGAGAATGTTGTGTTTGTTGGAGTAACCCCAACAATTGTAAAGAATGGCAGTTTAAACATCGTGGTGTTGTATGTGGAGTCCATCGGCATGATTTCGGATATGTTGTCCACAAGGCATATGACGTCGGGTGAACAAAGAATATTTCATCCAGTTCATTTGTGTGGTCATTTATCCTAGGGTAATATGTATAACCTTGACGCTGCAAATGTACTAACAGGGTTGTATCGAGTCAAATCACCACGATTGGCGCGGCGTATCTTGTCTTGTGCATTGTATATCGTTTTAATGTCGGACACGTTATTGGATCGCTCTCTTTTATTGCGAAAGTATAATTCGTGGTGCTACATCTTTCGTCAACTGCTTCACCAAAAACGAACTCATTTTCTTTTAATCGCATGGCTTGTGAAAAACCATGGAACGAGTCTACGAATACATGATTATGCCTCGAACCTGGACCCTCAATATCCAATCATTTTTACGTTTATGAAATTTCGCTAGTAATCTGAATGGGCAATTAATTTTAGCGGTACTAGTCTGCCGTTCAAGTTCATCTTCTAAACCTTCACGTGCAGACGTCCCATATCTAGAACACAACAATTCGATAGAGTACTTATAGCCCCTATCTGTTTTACTTCTTCCTTTAACAATAAGAAAACCAATCGATTCAGCAGTAGATTTCACCCAATCAATTAAAGCATCTTCATTACCGAACACCTAAAAAATAAAAAACACAAGAACTTTTATTTTTAACAAACCTTACGCAAATTTACGTTTACTTTTGAAAAAAATACTAATACAACTTATACTCTTTTACAACTTTTATTAACAATTTACTTTTGAAAAAAAAAAAAAAATGTTTGAAAAACCGGTTTTGGAAACCATGTGCGCCCCATGTATTTACCCTCTTTTTGTCCCCCACTCAATTATATGTCTAGTCCCTCTTTTTGTCTCCTCTCTAACTCTCTCTTACACACAAATAATACTCTCATTTCTCTCTCTTCTCTCTCTCTAATATCCGGTGAACTAAAAATCTTTCCGGCCACGCACCACCGGATATTTTCACCCCATATACCAAACGATAGATCGGGAAAAGGTGATCATTTTAACATAGGGCACGTGCGGTATTTCTCACCGACGCGCCCTAGATCTAAAGTTTTAGATTCGGTTTTCGTGATGGTATATGGGTTGATGTTGTTGTTGGTCTAATGAGGTGCATGGGAAGGAAAACATGGGGTGCAAGATTAGATTACCAGTTGGTTACGCATGGTATATATTGTACGCATGGTATTTTCATATAATCTTGTTAAAGGGTTTTGTTAGATTACTATTTTTGACTTATTAAAAGTCAAACTTCTTAGCTATAAAAGTTACAAGCTTTACAGCTCAAACTAGCACAAATTGAGTTTTTCTTGGTTTGACAAAAGATTAGCTTTACAAGATTCATCTCTTGAGTTGCGGTATTTTCATATTATGCATGGTATTTTTGGCTTAATGAAAGTCATAAGCCGGTAAATAAGCTTAAACAAACACCCCGTAAAATTAACTTGTGTTAGGTACTTTCCTAATAAGGTGTTTGTTTAAGTTTATTTGTGAGCCATGGCAGTTGGAAATATTTCTATGGTATTTTTGAGCCATGGCAGTTGGAAATTTTTTTTGAGCCATGGCAGTTGGAATTTTTTTTGAGCCATGGTTGCGTATCTGAACTTGGTATTTTTGAGCCATGGTTGCGTATCTGAAACTTCTAATGGTTGCTTATCTAAACTTGGTTTTTTTTAAATGGTCAAAAAAAATTCGAGATACGGCGATGATGATAAAAAAAAAAACTTTTGTTGATTTTCAGCCAAAATGATTTGGCGTGGCATAATCGAATGGCATGGCAAAATGACTTTGCAACCTTCAAATTTGCAGCCAAAATGATAAAACAATAATAATCTGAGTCTATTAAAAATCTCGTTTTTTATAAATTTTGCATGTCATATTGTAAAGTTTATTACCTCATTGGTATAAAATGGTGAGCTCGACATTTTCCCATGGTTAGCTTCTTTGTGGTATGAGCTGTGATTCTTTGCTTCTTTGTGGTATGAACTGTGATTCTTTGTGATTGCTTCTTTGTGGTATGAACTGTGAATTGTGAATGTAATATCCTTTATAACGAAGGAAAGCGGAGATTGATTGAGAATCTTTCTTGTTAGTGAATTGCTTTATGCATATTTGAGAATCTTTACTATTGTGAATGTGAACTTTGTCGATGAAAAATACTTGGCGATGATGATTTTTGAGCCTAAAAATTTTTCGAGGCGATGATGAAAACCGAATGGACGGCAAAGTGAGATAAAATCTCACTTTTGCAACCTTCGAACTGGCTCAAAAAATTTCCGACTACGTTTTTTAAGTTTTAAAGCTGATTAATAAAAAACTTGTAAAAAGTTATATACTTTATTCAGTAAAAAAGAAATAAAAGAGTAAAAAACCTTACTTTTATAAAAGAAATAAAAGAGTAAAAGTAAAAAAAAAAAAGACTTGTACAAAAAAAGTGACAAAAAAATAAAGAGTAAAAGTTAAAAAAAAAAAAAAAAAGGAGACTTATACAAAAAAAAACAGACGAAAAAGCAATTTTTTCAATCATTGGCACGGAAACCAATATCTCAATGATTGGCACGGAAACCTCAACCCCCACTAAAATTTTTTTAGGGGTGCAAGATTAGTAGGACCATTAGTATATCCCAAACAAAAAAAATAAGCTACGACAAACGATCCCTTTAATTGAAGGGGGCATTTAGAGAAACAGGCGTTAGCTGAAGGGGCTCTCCGTCACCGTTTTGTATAAAAACTCAACTGCTAAATCTGGACAACACTGAATTCGATTTCCTCCGGCAAGCTATAAGCTCGATCTCGTTAATTCTCATCACAAATCAACAACAAATTAGGTTATATCATCATCTCATCAGATCTCGTTAATTCTCATCACAATTAGTTTATAAATCTCATTTACACTTTCATCATTTCAACTGTTTTCCCTCAATGTTGCCCTGTTATTCATCATAATGATAAAACATTTGAGTAATTTGTTGTAATTTCAACTGTTAGTATAGAAAGTTTGGTTACACTTAGTTAATTATAGAAGAGTTTTTAGTTATATAGTTAAGTAATCTGTAATATGTAACAGTTTAACTGTATTTCTTCGATGTCGATGTCGTTGATTAATAGTATAGAAGTTTCGGTTATAGCTGATTCACATTTGAATCGGTTTGCCTCATGGCGATCTAATCGGAATATTGACGATAATGTTGTTGTTGAATCAGGAAATGAGTAGTGCTACGAGAACTAGTGTTCCGAAATCAGAAGCTGTTTCTAGAGGATATAATTTTGCGTCTACTTGGGAGCAGGTTCTCTTCTTAATACTATTACGTGATTTTTTTAATCGTTACTGTTGTTGTAGATTTATACTACTTGAAGATCATTTTATAATGTGGAATGAGCGATGTTACAGTTGGTTTTAGATCAGTGGTATATGTGATTGTGAGTGACTAGCTATAGGAATATTAGTTCTGTTGCACCGACATTGTGTTTTTGGTCTTCGTTTTTAAGACAAGTTCGCTGGTGGTACGTCTGTGGAACTTATAAATGTATAATAAATTCGTTTATGCTTTTTAAATAAGCAGAACTCAGCATAATGATAGCAGTTTGCCTCTAACCAAACACTAAAACTGATTATAAGCGGTACCAAAAAGCAGCATAGAAAGTTTCATTAGCGATCCAAAACGCCCCGCTGTAGTCTTTGACTAGCGTCTGTAATGAATTTAGGAATCTCATAAGTAGAATTCCTCATTTGGAAGTTGAACAATGAACATCAGTTTCGAAAAGTTGCAAAGACTACCGAGGAGGCGAGGATGGTGCAAGGGAACTTTGAAATAGGTCTTGGTGACAGGCTAGACATGACATAAATTAACTGATTGATGATTACTGGTGTGTGTCTATGAGTAGAAGCAGATAGAAGAGATGTAGTTACATTTATTATGATGTGAGGTGTGGTGCACATTAAGCACGTATGTTGCTTTAGATATAGAAATCAGACCCGCCTCATTTTTTTTGCTATTCACCTGTGCACATGTTACAGGAAAGAATATATTAAACGTTTATCTTAGTTGGGTGCTTAGCCAGTGTTTGTTTCATTGGACAGAATGCCCCACTGACTGAGCAGCAACAAGCAGCAATAGTTGCACTGTCTCATGCGGTTGTCGAGAGACCGTTTCCTACCAAATTGGTGCGTTTTCGCTTATATATAACATTTACTAGATAATGCATTACGTCATACATGTATAAGCCTAATTAATAAAATAATTTACAGTCGCAGGGTAATATATCCAAAGAAAACAACGGGTTATCTGTTTCTACTAAGCCCGGAACTGTAGAAGAATCTGGGGAAATAGACGGTGTTTTGGTCAATACAAACCAGGTAGGAACTTGTTATCCGTCACTGGTGTTTATCAGTTTATACTAAAGTATGACAAGCTCGTAGATGCTTTATTTGTAAATTGAATGTTACGGGACTTAGATGAAGACTTAATGGATGCTTATTGATCTTGATACAGTTTTACAAATGGTTTACAGATCTTGAAGCAGCAATGAAATCAGAGGTTAGTATTATGTTCTCTTCGCCGTTTTATTGCCTTCTTTGTCTTTATGCTACCGCTGGCTACCCCTTGGCACCTGATTAATATTATTCCGTAGACAGAAGAGAAATATCAGCAATATGTTAACACCTTAACTGAGAGGATACAGACGTGTGACGGTATTCTTCAGAAGGTATATGTTTTTCTTAGAGCTTGTTAACTCCTTTAATTTCCCAAGTGGAAATTATCGTTCTAATGTTTTCGACGATTACATAGTTGACAATCAACTTAACCAACCTTATTTTTCAGGTGGATGAAACTCTTGATTTGTTCAACGAGTTACAAATGCAGCATCAAGTAGTTGCAACGAAGACTAAAACCCTTCATGATGCGTGCGACCGAATGGTGGGTATTGTTTGTTTTCTCCTCAAATTTGCCATACCTTTTTCTAGTCTGTGCTGTGATAAGGCAAAGTAATGTGACCAATTATAGTTTTTTCTCTAGTTAAATGTCAATTTTGTGTATCACTAGTGTTTCTATATTGCAGGTAATAGAGAAGCAAAGATTAATCGAGTTTGCAGATTCCCTTCGCAGTAAGCTCAATTATTTTGATGAATTAGAAAATGTAAGTCTGAGTTTTATGAATAACTGTGTGCGTCTTGTAAGATGTCTGAGCCTTATTATGAAATGTAGGCCCTTAAAGAGCGCTTTCAAATTCTTATGCTGCGTTAATAAACAATTAATTTATGCCCAAGTCAACTAGTTCATACCAAAGATTTTTTTTAATTGTGTCTTCATCTATAGATGCGGCTAATGACATGGGTTTTGTTCATACTCTGTATTCCAGGTTGCTACCAGCTTTTATTCTTCAAATACAAGTGTTGCAAGTGAAAACTTTCTTCCACAGCTTAAAAAGCTTGATGAGTCCATTTCGTAAGTAAATTCTTCCTACTAGTTCTTCTAAATGGATCTTAATATATTAACTTTTACATACCCCGTAAGACCGTTGAACTTGCCTCTCATCACATTAATTTGTTTATCTTGGTTCCTGATTACTATTCTTTTTCAATAATTCATTGATCTTGCTGGTATATAGGTATGTTGAAAACAATCCACAGTATGCTGAATCCAATGTTTATCTGGTTAAATTCCGTCAACTTCAAGTATGTAACACACACACTCTTCTTAAATTCAGTTCTTTAAATTTGAATGGGATTTATGGTTGTATGTTCATAAAGTAATACTAAGCTAATATAATTACAGTCTCGAGCCCTGGGGATGATACGCGCGCATGTCCTTTCTGTTCTCAAAAGTAGTACTTCTCAGGTAAACCACCTTATAAGTTGGAATCACTTTTATGTTACTAGAATGCAAATCTTTGCAAAATTTGTTCATTTTATTTTCTTTTTTCTTGTTGGACAGGTCCAAACAGCTCTTCGTGGCAGCGGTGGCAACAAAGCAGCTGTTTCTGAAGGTGTTGAGACATCTATCCTTTACGTTCGCTTTGAGGCAGCTGCAAGTGAGGTAATAACTTACTTTCTATAAGATAACTTACGAAACTTGTAACTTGCTGCGAAGATTAGAGAATTAGAGCTTTTAAGTTTTTTCAAAGTGATGCATATATATTTTATATTTTGTTGAAGAATAAGAACAAGTTTTAGCTACTATGCCAGGGAATGATTTCCTCTAAATTCCTAACTTATCCATCTATATATCTTACCCGGTAGCTTTTCACCAGAGTCACCTCTATATCACTGAATCTGCTTAAGTTCTTAGATGAGGTCAGCAAACTTGATAAAGCAAGAAGACTCGATAAACCACTCATACTGAAGTTATTTATTTTATTTTTTTGCACAAGAAAGATATTCCTTCTAAATTTAGGATATTTCCATATGAAATTAAGATGGCATAAAAAACTATAGACCCTTTTAGTGGTCTCTATTTGAAGTCCCTTTATAAATTTCTTGGGTTACAACTGATAAAGTTAGCAAGTGATATTCAAACGTGATCACTAGTTGAAATGACAGCCATAAAATAAGGATCTCTCTTTCTTGAGCTTTTTGATGTGGATTTTGAGTTTTGTATTGTGGTTTATGGAGTAAGAATGAATAAGAGAGTCCGATAATGTCACCTACCGCATAGCTTTATGTTGAAGTGTTTAACTTCATTGGTGAATGAACCTAATAAAAGCCACATGCAGCTTAAACCGGTGCTAGAGGAAATCGAGAGAAGAGCTTCAAGGAAAGAATATGTTCAAATTCTTTCAGAATGTCACAGAATATATTGTGAACAGCGGCTATCATTGGTGAGCTTATCTATGGCCAATTTCCCATTTTTCTTATGTATTATATAGGTCAATTATATGAAGATTCCTCTCATTGATGCATTTTCATTTGTTCTCTGCTTTATCTCATCTAGATAAAAGGGATAGTATCACAAAGGATTTCAGAATATTCCAAAAAAGAGACGTTACCTTCTTTAACCAGATCTGGGTGTGCATACTTGATGCAGGTAATTGCGAAGATCTTTCTCCAAAGAATTTTTCTTTATCGTTATATGACTTTTCTAAAGAAGTTACTTTTTGCTCTAAGTGCTGGATTAGGCTGCTCGTATCTACTAAAGATGCTTACTAAATTGCAGTGCATCTACTTTTTCCTGCTTTTACTTACGAGTACCTGAACTTCTATCTGTAATCATTTTGACAGGTCTGCCAGCAGGAGCACCAACTGTTTGACAAATTCTTTCCATCAACTTCAGAAGATAGCTCAAGTTTGGCTCCTTTGGTAGATCCACTGTAAGTTCCATTACATAACTTATATCACTTGCTGTATATGTCACCTTTTTCCTTTTTCATTTCTTATATCTCCTTAATGGAGTTCTTCTTATATATCCGATGTTGTTCCTCTTATACTTTTCAAGTCAGAATACATTTATAAACATACTAAAGTCCTGACATGTATATATTACAACATGTTTGTCTTTTAAAGATTGTAGTGTTTCTTAAACAGCAGTAAAGTTTCTTTGATTGCCATTTAGAAGGACAATGCCATTTTTGTCTATACCTTTACTTGTAATAAGGCTTCATTAGAACAATCCCTGAAGCGCAGATGTCTAGCAAATCCATGTTATATCTTTCTAGTGTTGTATTATCATGCTCAAAGAAGTCAGTGGCCATGGTGCTTTATGCCAAGAATTTATTGACATTATTTCTCAATTTGGTAACTATTTTGCAGATGTACTTTCTTGTATGACACATTGCGGCCAAAGTTTCTTCATGAAGCGAATTTGGATGCGCTTTGTGAACTTGTGGATATTCTCAAAATAGAAGTAATAGGAGAACAACTCAGCAGACGAAGTGAATCTTTGGCTGGAATACGTCCTACATTAGACAGAATTCTGGCTGATATTCATGAAAGGTTAACTTTCCGTGCCCGAACATATATTCGTGATGAGGTATGTCAAATGTCTACTTGCATGATACATACTACATTGTAATATTTCTGATGCGGACCTTATGAATGGATAAACAATTCTGCTGCTAAAATCTCTTACATGTCCATCTCAGATAGCCAACTATCTTCCCCTGGATAAAGATTTAGATTACCCTGCAAAGCTTGAACATTCAGCTGAGACCAAATCTGATCCCAGTTCTGTAAGTTCTTAAATTACCTTATGGACAAGTTTCCATATACTATATGTCTTGTTCGATTGATTTCTATTGCTGCCATTAAATATTGACATAGGGCCCTGCACTTGTTTATGCTGTAATATGGCTTGTAGGGCTCATTTATGGCTTACCATTCTATCATAATTATGTATAGTTTTCATGGCCTTACAGGGAAATAAATTACATGGTTATTATCCGAAATTCGAAATCATACCTATGTATTGTTTTCATGGCCTTAGAGCGAAACAAATTACATCGTTATTAATGGAAGTAATTGTTGTTTTGCATGGCCATCCGAAATTCAAAATCATTCCTATGTTTTGAAATTTGAACTTTCTCTGGGAAATATTAATAGATTTTGGAAGACTAATATATTTAGCTTAGCCTTAGGAGGTTGACTCTTATATTGACTAGTAGGATATTGGTTGTAAAATATGGAAACAACCGAGAATTATGAGCTCACATGGACGAATGATGAATGGTTGAATAACTAAAGGCCAACTAAACTTAAGTACACCATACATCTCTCACCTGTCATGGGGAATATGCTCTTTTTTGTAGGTTTCAAGTAGTAATTTGCAAGTACCTATTTTGTTCCATTTTTGTATAGATGCTATAACCTTCTTGCTTAGTACCTGATACTGCAACTTATAAGTACCGGCTTTCTAATATCACCCTTGCAGATCGATCAGAGCTCAGATGTTTTCAAGACTTGGTACCCTCCACTGGAGAAAACTGTATCATGTCTCTCCAAATTATATAACTGTTTGGAGCAAGCAGTTTTTACTGGCTTGGCACAGGTATTAGCACTATCATGGGTTTCAACATCTCATAAATTCTCTTGGCTGATGTATTCTCAGTATTGATTGTTTTTCTTTTGCATCCTTCAGGAAGCAGTTGAGTTTTGTTCTGTATCGATCCAAGTAAGTGAATTGAATTGTGTTACCTTTGTATGCTAATGGTTGAATTATTGAGATTTCATTTTACAATGTATCTACTGCAGAAAGCAAGCAAACTGGTTGCAAAAAGATCATCACAAATGGATGGACAACTGTTTCTTATAAAGCATCTTCTTATCTTAAGAGAACAGGTTTGGACTTATTACCATTACTCCAGGATTGCTGCATTTAGTTTTTATCTCTAAGTTTTGGTATGCTTTTACAGATTGCACCCTTTGACATAGAATTCTCAGTCACGCACAAGGAACTGGATTTCTCTCATTTGTTGGTTAGTAACTTCTCGAACTTCTTCACCTTCCTACTGCAATATAGCTATCACTCTATCAGACCTGAATTCGAATTTGATTCATGTTTTTGTTTCATTAGTTTTTAGATTTGTCTTTTGTATGTCACTTTTATGTATACTAGCCAATTTGAAAGCTTAGTCAGTTATAACTATCAGTCTATAACATTTGTTAGTGGTGTTATGTTGTATATAAACACCACAGAAGAATCTGAAAGCTTATACTCATTTATATCTGTACAGGAGCATCTGAGACGAATTCTTAGAGGTCAGACCTCGTTATTTGACTGGTCAGGAACAACCACTTCTTTGGCAAGGACACTGTCACCTCGAGTTTTAGAAAGTCAAATTGATGCAAAGAAGGTATACAATTGTCTTTTAGACCAATTTCAGTTTTGTCAAAAAGGGTGAAAAAAGCAACCCTGTATTTTTTTTGTTTTTTAATCAATCCTCTTATTGACTAGGAATGATTACTGCATTTTTTTAATATTAAAAGCTACAAATGTTTCCCGTGCATGCAGGAACTGGAGAAAAACCTCAAAGCCACATGCGAAGAATTCATCATGTCAGTCACTAAATCAGTAGTAGATCCTATGCTTTCCTTTGTTACAAAGGTTAGTTATCCCTTTTCCTTGCATCACTTTTCAGAAGTGAAAGAAAAAAAATGTATCATAAAGCTCACTCGCCAATGAGCCAAGTCACCTATGCGAACTAAACGTGAGAATGACCTAATAAATCAATATTACAACTTTTTGTTTCTTAAAGGTGACAGCAGTCAGAGTTGCATTGTCATCAGGTGCTCAAAATCAAAAGCTAGAGTCAGCTATGGGAAAACCACTCAAGGATCAAGCTTTTGCTTCACCGGATAAGGTTGCAGAAATCGTCCAGAAGGTATGCTTGTAACTTCAATTGCCATGAATAGACACTAGTAGTATGCTAAATCCTTATGAACTTTGAAAAATATGGAAGTATGGAACGCAAGTATTCTTTGGCTTCACATACGTTTATGCAAGTCTAGGTCCAAGTTGTTAGAGCAGAAGTTCTTTGCTCTTTGGTTTCTTGCTCTTAGTCATGATACAAAGCTTTTTATGCTGTCTGACTTATAATTTCTAGATGCCAGTTTTTGATTGTATCCATTTAAATTTCTCGTGATCTAATGTATAAACTTCATATATCTATGAGTCAAATTCTTCTCTGTGATTTATACAGGTGAATGCTGCTATGCAAAATGAGTTGCCAAGAGTGATGGAAAAGATGAAGCTTTATCTGCAAAATCCATCCACCCGTACGATACTTTTTAAACCAATCAAGTAAGTTGTTTATCTACATTTACTTACATTCTTATTTAGATATTCGATAATGGTGGCAGTTTCAACCCATTTACTCCTGGCTTCATGAATGGGTCAATTCTAGTTCTGCTATATGTCTAACAGGACTTACACGCAAAATCAGAAAGAAGCAACTTAGAGATAAATGGGTTGAAGGTTGCCTAATAATATTTTTCTAGTGCATACGACCTCATGGGTTGTTTTACTCCAAAGAAATTATTAATACCAACTTTTGGAGGAACCGAAGTGTTTATGGCAAAAATTACCCATTTTGACTGTCACCTGACCACCTATTTGCCATCTATGATATTCAATGAATAGTCGGTGTCATACTAGGTCGCATCTAGACACAAGCTAGGTGTAGAACTCACTCCAAAAAGCTAGCTCAAAGGAGGGGACACCAAGACTTTATAAGCCACCAACCAATCCCATACTTGACCAATGTGGGATCTAAACTGTAACCACCTTATTTTGTTTATGTTAATGCAGGACGAATATCATAGAAGCCCATGAACAAGTTCTATCACTTCTAACGAAGGAGTATTCTCAAGAGGAGATAACCAACATTAATATGGTGTCTATAGCAGAACTTCAAGCACAGCTCGACAAACTCGTATAGAATTCAATCATTGTTATAAAAGATTTACCCTTTAAACTTTTTTAGGTTTCAAGTATCAGTTTAGAGTCTCACATCATCCGATATTTGTGTACGAGTTGTTTATTAGGTTCTGGGCTTTCCATTGTTGGTTTTTTGTAAGAATGAACTTTACTTGGCTAAAGATATAGTGTTATATTAATATATTACGTCACCAAATAATGGTGAATACACATTAAGTTTTGGACTTTTGGTACTTGGAAAATAGTCGATTCTCTCGAACGAAGAACAGTTTCATTCTTATATTTTAATGTGTGTGCTTTAAGAAAGACTGGAGCTGAGACAATGGTTCTTGACAACCAGAAGTCTATAATGTGACACCTTCTTATAATTCCTTCAGATGAAAGCATATATAGTTCAGCATAAGAAGAATGTTACTCAATGTCTAATACTTATCTGTGTGTCCGCAAATTGGTCAGTTCGGCATATGACAGTTTGGTGTCGAAAGTCGTCATGTAGTGCGCAAATTAAAATATGACCAGTTCCTTGAGTTTAGCCATCACACAGGTTATATGCCTGCAAACTGGTCAGTTATTTATCAGTATAAGTTCTAGTTTCTCTAGCAATATCAAGTCAATTGGTTGGTTGTATTGTGTTGGGACATGTATTTCAGTTTACTTGATATCTTTCTCTAGAATGTCCATGTTCTGATAAGCTGTATTTCAGTTGCTCCGTAGTCCGTATAATCTTAGTATGTTGTAACTTATTATACTCCTGTTTTGAGAAGAAAAGTTGAAACAAGAACCGGGATCTTATACATGTATAAGATATGGTCGTAAAACAAATGGGTGATCCCTGTGATAACTGCAACATATATATCTTGATAGTTAAGCCCCAAAAGGCTACCACAATTCACAACTCTAAATCAAGATAAACATTTTATATTCAATGTTCTGGATTTGGCTCGAGATATAGAACTATTGTTTTTACAAAAAATGACGATCAGTGGCAAATAACGAGTCGTCGGGCTTTTTAGCACATGCCCTTATCAAATAGTACAATTATCACCTTCTCGTTTAATCATCCAAGAACATTGTAAGGAATGGAAAGGAATGCAGATGGTACCGAAAGGGTGTTTTCAACTTTTGCCACTACTGCAAGTCCTCTAGGACCCAACAGACAAACCCAGGTCACAATAAAGTACTGGTCTTTACTCCATTGCATGATTATTGTCGAGTTACAAGTAGATATGTTGTGGTAAGAATCTAAGACCAAAGAAGATGCATATCCAAAAAATTGTGGGTACGCGTCTTTTGCTACCAGCCAACATACGCAACCAATTCCACATGGATGCAATAGTATCTCCATAACATGTTAAATTACTTCATGTGTGTCGATAAATAACCAACTCAGTTCGTCAAAGAAATTAAGCTCAAAGGTATAGTTACTCAAAGTTAACACATAAGTAATAAAATACATCGTAGTAGAAAAATAGGATTAACACTTATTTTATGAGAAAAAAGCTATAAATTCATAACATACTTTAAAAAAAAAACTCAATCTACTTCACTTATTGTCATAATACATAACCGTTTTCATTTTATTCGGTTATTTTCTGTCCGTTTTTATCCGTTTTCGTAAATCGTCCATTTTTATCCATTTTCATTTTAATCTATCCGGATAAAAACAGATAAAAACGGATAAAAACCGTTACCATTTTTATTATCCACGTCAAAACGGTTTTTATCCGTTTTTATCTGTTTTTATCCGGACATATTAAAATGAAAACGGATAAAAATGGACGATTTACAAAAACGGATAAAACCGGACAGGAAAATAACCGAATAAAATGAAAACGGTTATGTATTATGACAATAAGTGAGGTAGATAGAGCATAATGAGTTTTTTTTGTAAAATACGTTATGAATTTATAGCTTTTTTCCTATTTTCTGTGTATTTTCACTTCAGTTTGATAATTATACTTCCTTTTTACTGATCAAATTACAATATCAAGTTCATACTTTTTTTCTAGTTTGTGTGAGACGAAACAGTTTCATCTCTACCAAGAGACATTTTTCTCGCTCATGCTGCCAGCAAGCAGAGAATGATCTGCATCCGTTAACGTAGTTCTTCTATAAAAACACAGTAGAAATGTAGAATAACTCATTCAACAATCAACTAGTGAATAAGCAAAAAAAAAACTACCTTAGAACACAGGAAACATCTTACATCAAACCATAAACTTCACTTATATAAAATTTAAAGTTTGAAAGACAAATTAACTTGAATATAATTCCAAACAATACAAGTGAAGATGAGAAGCTTCCATGGTGAACGAGAATCTTCTATGGTGAACACCAACTCAGTTTAAACTCGTACTCAGACCCGCCACTAGGAGTCGTTCTATCAAGAAAACTTAAAGAAGAATTTGTTAGCGTTACCCATCTTCCATCGAGAGGATTTCTTATTTCACATATTTCCATCACCCCCTTTATAATTAGCTTCAAGAAGTAGTTAGCGACTTTGAGCCATAGTTCATAATCTGCCTTTACGTACATTGGATGGCAAATAGAAAAAACTGTATCAAAGATAGGCAGTGAGTTCTCCCAAAAGACTTTGTTGAGTGATGATCTAAAAAAAAGTTCTTCAACATTTGTAGCTGGAAACGGGACTGTTGTTCTCACATCATCAATGTTAAAAGGCTCTAGAACCCCATGTCTAGAACCTATTATGTCAATGTTAAACTTGCTTGATAAATTAAGTGCCTCCCTCATCTTAAGAAAGAACAATTCATCGATGGGAATTTCCAATCCGAGAGTTAGCACAATTTGCTCAGGAGGAATGGGTGTAAACAAGAGACTAGGCATTGCATAGCTTGCATGCTCGTAAATAAGTAAATTTGGAGCATAAACTTGTACTTTGATTTCCTCATTGAGCAAAAAGTCTAATCTAAACCTCCGCAACGTAGAACTTCTGATATCCACGATCTCCAAATTACACCACTTGATTGTAAGGGTCAACCTCTCTAGAAAGGGGAAGTTGGATTTGATCATATTGGAAAATGCATCATCCATGTACACATTATCTAAATATAACTCTCTCAAGCTCCCTATTGTGCACATTTTAAATAATGCCGGCCCATTATCCCATAATAGCCATGTTGCGTCATATACAAGCGAGCGGAGAGATGGGACATCATCATCAACTTCCAAAATAGCGTTACACTTACTCGGATATATTCTTAACTCTTGAAGATAACGGAGGTTGTTTACCTTGATTTTATTTAATTCATTGGGTAACACGAGGATGATCTTTTCAAGTAACTTACATGTAGATAGTAATTTATGAAGCACCACTTGACTTATATACACATCAACCAACTCTAGTACACGCAGGTTCGTGCAGTGAATCTCAGGATTGAGACTAATGTCAAGGGAAGATTTTTTCCAGTCTTGGAGGTGTATATGTTCCAAACTTAACGTGTTGAGATTTTCACTTGAGAATATCTCATCAGGAAAAGTAAATAATGATTTAGCCAAGATTGCGAGATGAAGCTCCTTGAGAGCACCATTAGAAGAAGTTGCTTGCGTAATCAATTTTTTAGCAGCACAATCAATGGTGTGAATGCCCAACTGAAGATCAAGATGTGTGATAGGTAAGTTGTCCCGGTTATACCTTAGCAAGGTCCGGCGGATCCAGCTCATGTACTTTCCTTGATGTTTCTTTATTATTAAAGAGTCAACGGACGGACAAAACCTGATGGCAGGGCTGGTAGACCAAGCGCGTAGCCATGACTTGGACAAGATGCAGGTCTGGGCTGCATCTTTTGACGGCAATGCTAATTGTATACGTTGAATCAACTTCGGAACATCTTCTAGTTGCTGTCTGCGAATCAGTCTCATTCTCTTCACTTTGTCCATATATCTAAATATGGGGTGCCAGTGTGCCACAAGTGGATGCTAACAACTTGTTTTACGTACTAGAATGCGGAATAAACACGATCAAGAAGAAAACTTGAACCCTCACTCAAGAACCTAAAAGCAGTCGACAGAAACTTGCACAAGAATAATGAAAAAAATCACCTCCTTTTATACAGAATGAGGAGGGAACATAACAAACTAGAAAACCGACTCTAGCTACTTGTTAGGAAACTATTGACAGCTTGCTTTAATTTGTAAGCAAGTTCAAATATATTGCAACAAGTTCTATTCGGCTAACACTTGTGCTAAACTAATAGATACATATTAACCCCTCTACTTTGCTAATATACCAACTAGTGTATCTCTTCTAATTTTCATCTTTAACATGATATTTAATATTGGATTAATTTCATATATCACCTTACTTTCATGATTTCACCGTCTAGTTTACGCATTTGAATTTTGGACATAATATTTATCCATGCACCTAGTAATGCTTATACATTTTTTAAAATAAACCGTGATTTAGATGCTTGGACTTTTATATATGCAATAATTACCTCTGTCATCATCTAATTAACACATTTGAATGTTGAACATAATATTTATTCATGCACTTAGCAATGCTTATACACTTTTTAAAACCTTTGATGGTTTCATAAAATAAACTATGATTTAAATACTAGTCGACTTCTATATATGTATGCAATAATTACCTCTCTCATCATCTAGTTTACGCATTTGAATTTTGGACATAATATTTATCCATGCACCTAGCAATGCTTATACATTTTTTAAAACTTTTGATGGTTTTATATAATAAACTGTGATTTAAATGCTGGTTTGGACTTCTATATATGCAATAATTGCCTCTGTCACCATCTAGCTTACTTGAATTATGGACATAATATTTATCCATGCACCTAGCAATACTTATACATTTTTTAAACCTTTGATGGTTTCATAAAATAAACTGCGATTTAAATACTGGTTTGGACTTCTATATATGCAATAACTACCTCTGTCACCATCTAGTTTACACATTTGAATTTTGGACATGATATTTATCCATGCACCTAGCAATGCTTATACATTTTTTAAAACCATTGACGGTTTCATAAAATAAATTGTGATTTAAATACCGGTATGGACTTCTATGTATGCAATAATTACTTCTGCCACCATCTAGTTTACGCATTTGAATTTTGGACATAATATTATACATGCACCTAGAAATGCTTATACATATTTTTAAAACCTTTGATAGTTTCATAAAATAAACTGTGGTTTAAATACTAGTTGGACTTCTATATATGCAATAATTACCTCTGTCACCATCTAGTTTACGCATTTGGATTTTGGACATAATATTTATCCACACCTAGAAATGCTTATACATTTTTTAAAACCTTTGATGGTTTCATAAATTAAAATAAATTGTGATTTAAATACTAGTATGAACTTCTATATCTGCAATATAACCTATGTCACCATCTAGTTTACGCATTTGAATTGTCGAATAAACAAGTAACTTTGGCCCGCACATTGCAGCGGGAGTAAATTTCATTTGATTTAATTAAATATATTTATTTTTATGTTAAATTCAAATCGATGAAACACGTGCTACCTCGTAAGCCGGGGTTGTAGATTCACCCGTACTGATACCTTTTTTCATACTATATAAAACAACACATTAAAATAAATATATTAAATAAAAATAATAATATATCGCACTTGGATAAAAAAAAAAAAAAAAAAAAAAAACTTACATTCTATTATTCTAGGGACTAGTAACGTAAAAAATAATATTCAAATACTAACAACGGAAATTTATTGTTCAATGGAAACTTATTGTTTATACAAAACTAAAAATGCGTAAATAAACACCCCCCCGCGTCTTTTAAAAATGGGTTAATTAGCAAGCTATTGCCCTTAATTACGAACTAACGATAAATAAATTACATATATCATCTTATAAACTTTTAAGTAAATGAAATATAATATTTATTTCTTAAAAAGAATTATCATGAACTAACAATGGAAACCTAATGGTTAACGGAAGGACTAAAAAAGAAAACTAAAGACTATACATTTTAAATACTAATATTTCAGGGACTGACAAAAGAAATCAAATGACTAACTGAAGAACTAACAAAAAGAAGGGCTAATAACCTAATAAAGCATCATACTTGTCACAAATGTTAGTTCGACGTAGCGAATAAAAAAAAAATCCCCTTTGCCCCCTTAACTTGTATTTCTTGTCTTAAACCATACATTTTGTTACTTGTTTAACCGGTTTCCTGTTTTCTGAAACACTTTTATCCTAATTGGATTCCACTGTGTAAACCTCGTACAAACCAGACAACCTTAAACACACTTCATCTCATGGTCCCCCACACTTCCTGCTTATGTGGATTCAAGTACGAGGTTTACATTAAAGAAGTACAGTTATGTTCTTTATAACCACAAACGATTTCCCTTATCCATTCATACATCACTGTCTTGATCCCCAAAACGCCGAAACCCTAAATCATTAATAATACCACTTGAGTGTCGGTTTCCTCAAATTGGCAAGACAAAAGGTATATTCCTTCTTTGTTTTTAATGTTTTATTACCCCAATTGTGTTAATTTATATTATAAATTCGTCTCTGAGTTAGGGTTTTTTTAAATTAGGGTTTTGATTATTTTTTTAATATCTCGATGAATACAGGTCTTATGGAAGTACCACTAGATGTGATCTTCAAAATACACTACAATGGTGTATTTATGTTTGACCCCTTAAGGTATGATTATGGTAGGGAGATAATAATGGAGGCATCTTCATCAGATAGAATTATGTGTAGCCCTCTTTTAGATATCTTAGTTGCCAAGATTAAAAATAATATATGGGCTTTATACATGTGCATTCCTACATTAGACATTGACAGTGGAGGTTTAAAGATAATTGAAAGGGATGCAGATGTAATGTATTTATATGATCTAGCTAAACAATATAAGACAGTGGAGTTGTTTGTTGCTCATTCCCCCCAAAACTTAGCACCATACTACCACAAGAACCTACGTTTAGATAGTTCTGACTCAGAAGTTACGTCCAGAAAAAAAAATACCAAGTTGAAAAAGGATGTTGGTAATATGTCTTGTGAGGAGTTGATAGCTTGGGCTGAGGAAGAATCACAGTCGCCTTATTTAAGGTCTCATCCGCTAAAAGATAGACCACTAAGAAAGGACTTTGAGGGTAAGGTTACTTTTACTAGAGTTTGGAATGCAGACGACGATGTCACTTATGATTACCCTATGCTTACTGAAGATGAGGTATTTAGGGAGTACAATGTTGTAGTTGATAAAGTAGTGGACAACGTTGTGGTTGAATCTGGTAAGGGTAAGGACAATCAAGTTGTTGCTAACGCTATGCTCACTGATAGGTATTTGTTAATACTGTTTATAATATTATGCTTTAAGACCATATTATATATGATATGCTTACTCATAAATCTTGTTGTTACACTTGCTTCAGGGTTGAGATGCATGATACGGTTGGCGAACCTGATATGATTCTCGAGAAGGATAGGCTTGTGGAGACTGATTTGAATGTCACAGACAGAGTTGTGGATAGTGATAGAGAGGTCGACAATGTTGATGATTTGCATTCTAATGGTCAATCAGATGGAAATTTGTCAGACGCGGTGCTTGCTAGGCAAAAAAAGTTAGATAAAGGGAAGTCGGTGATGACTCGGAAAAAGAAGATAGCAAGGAAGACAACGAGTAATGTTCGTAGAGCATCAGGTGTTGTCATTAGAGACAACACAAATCCATCTGCATCCTCAGATTCTAATACTCAAAGTGATGACGACAATGACAATCCACTCTACTCAGATTCAGAAGGTGAAGCAGTAAAAAAGAAAGATAATAATGGTCATGAATCATCAGGTTATGAGTCGTATGATTCTGCACTACAATCGGAAAAATCCTATGATTATCTAAGCAATGGACAAGACGAGGTAATCCAATTGAGAAAGATGCTTCTAAATGAGGATCAGTCTTTGTCTGATGAACCGGAGTAACAAGATGGAAATGATGATGATGCTGACGATACACATGAGGATGTTCTTTCAGAAGGGCCAACTGGATTAGGTCCATTAGTTAGAGAGCATGAAAGGTATATGCAAGCTTTGTTGAAACATATCAAAGGTAAAGGAGAGGGGATAATAGACCCTGTTAGGAATTAGAAAATTCAGTCATTAAAGAGTCGGTCACCTCAAGTATATGTATTCGATAGAAAGCTCGTAGTCGTAGTCATAATATGTTAGTAAGTAGTTTGTTAAGTAACACCGTGGAGGACGGACGGGTCTTTACCCACTGTATGCCTGATCCACACCCCGTAGGTGGCGTTTATTTGTAAGACACTATAAATACCCTCTACCTCCCAAGGTAGAGGGTTGGAGCTTCAATACCATTTTTCTTTGTTTCACATAGTTCCCAACTCTCTTCCCTTTCTCTCTCTAGAACTTTCTCTCTCTAAACTACTTGTACGCCTCATATGATTATGGTTTAGTGTATTTGTAAAATCCAATATCTTACAATTGGTATCAAGAGCCATGGTTTGATCATTCATCTTTCATGCTCTTTGTTTTGGTGGATTTCATAAGGTTTTTGGGGTTTTAAGTGTTTAGGAGAGTTTGAATCATTTGGACAAATTCTAGTGTTAAAGTTTGAATTTTGCTTGTACTGTTGTGTTTAGGATCATCATATGTGTTTATGTTTTGAATTGGAAGGCTTAAATCATTGTGGTTTGGTTGTTTTTTATTGATAAAGTGGTACTAAGCGAGTTGAGTCTCGGACTTTTGTTTCTTCAAAGCGAGTTGCTTTGTTATTGGAAGCGAGTTGGTATATGCGACTTGGCTATTTAGCGAGTGGACTCTTTATGCGACTTGGGTTCTAAGCGAGTTGTTTCGTTAAGCGACTTGAGTTCTAAAGCGACTTGGTTATTAAGCGAGTTGTACAGCTAGCGAGTTAGTTTAAGCGACTTGGTGGTTAAGCGAGTTGTCTCTGTTTGCGACTTGGCTATTAAGCGAGTTGTCTCTATATGCGACTTGGCTATTAAGCGAGTTGGTTCTTTAAGCGACTTGTTTCTTTAAGCGAGTTGATAACTAAGCGAGTTGACTGTTTAGCTACTTGTCTATTGAGACTTGTTACTTCTTCGTGTTACATTTTTACGGTTGTTCTTTTGGTTTAGTAAAATCCCGTGAAAGAATCAATTTCCCGGTTTAATCAAGGAATAGTAAAATCCCGTAGAACTTGTAATCATGTCAAACATTGTACCTACTATCGTTTCTTCTGTGGCTGAGGACGTTCAAGCAGCTGGATCAGATAATCGTCCACCTATGCTTGACAGAACTGATTATGACTCATGGGATCAACGAATCCGATTGTACTGTCTTGGAAAGGAAAATGGGGTCAACATTCTCAAATCCATTGATGAAGGACCTTATCGGGTTGAGACTACAAGAGACATAATTGATACAGATGCAGATGGAACAATGATCTATGGATTAGACAGACCAAAGATGTATGATGAACTCAATGATAAGGAGAAAAAGAGATTCGATGTCGATATCGTGGCTTCTAACATTATACATCAAGGTCTTCCAAAAGATATCTACAAGCTTATCAATCATAACACCGAAGCCAAGGCAGTTTAGGATAATGTCAAGATGCTTCTCTCAGGTTCTGAATTAACCAAGGAAGACAGAGAATCACAACTGTATCTGAGTATGAGCATTTCAAGATGAAACCGGATGAGAGTGTCTATGAGTACTACGTGAGATTCCATAAGCTTGTGAATGATATGCGGAACATCAAAATGACCATGCCAAACATTCAATTTGAATTCAAAGTTTGCAAACAACATGAATCCCGAGTGGCACAAATTTGTCACTTCTGTGAAGCTAACCAAAGGACTAAAGAATACAAACTATGAGCAATTGTATGCCTTCCTTCTTCGAATGAGAGGCATGCTATGTTTGAAAAAGGATTCGGATCAGTTCAAAACCAATCAGGGAGAATCAAGCTCACCAAATGATTCTACAACTTTCTACACCAATGTTGGTATTACCACCAAAGCATCTCAAGTCATACCCATGGGTAATGGTAATTACAAGCTCATCCCTCGATCCAAAGCATATAAGCCTCCCGACTCAAACACACTCATGGAAAACTTAATCAATCAACTGTCTCTCATGGTTAGTCAAAACATGAACTCTCTCCCACACACCAACAATAACCTCGAACAACCTCCAATCTACACAATCAAGCTACTGTCGCCGAGATGGGAAGGTTGTGGTGCAACCATTCAAGAAAGGCGTATGAACAGGGAAGAAGTGGAGTTGGTAGAGGATATGTAGCAAATCAGAATCGTGGAAGGAATCCAATTCAAGGACAAGCAAAGCCAGTCAAATGCTACAACTGTGGTGGTGAGGGACACATTGCTAGGAACTGCACATCTCCAAAACGTCCACAGAATGCAGAATACTTCAGAGACAAGATGTTGCTCGTACAAGCTCAGGACAATGGTGCAGCGTTGGATGAAGAGGAGTTGTTGTTTCTTGCTGAGGGCAATGCCAAGACATATGATGCAGATGTGGATGAGCAGCCGATTCAGGAGATAGGTCACAATCATCAGAATGCCTTTCAAGTCGCTGACTGTGATGCATACGACTCTGACGTCGATGATGAACCTACTGCACAAACAATTTTCATGGCTAGCATTTCTCCAATGGTCTCTCCTAAGGTCTCATCTTCACAACAGGCTAATCCATCCAAAGACAAAATCATTTCAAAGGTATTAAAACTATATGATGATGTTGATGAGCGAAAGATGCATAATAAAGTACAAAATCTTGAAAGTTATGAATTAGATATTGATGATGAGGGTAATAGCAATATTGTCCCATATGATCAATATGTGAAGCAAAGTGAAAGTGAGGTTGTACCAAGTAATGCATCTTCCGCAGTCAATGAGGACTATGTCTTTAATGAATACACTGCATGTGCCCCTGATGATTCTGTTATCTCTGAACTAAATGCCTATAAAGAACAAGTTGCCATTTATGAACAATGTGCTAAGTTTGAGTTAACCACCCGTGAGCAGGAAATGGATGACCAAATGCGTACAATTATTAGAAAAAGTAATTTTAGAGAAGAAGTATTAAAAAAAGATTTAAACTCCTTACAAGAAAAGCTTTCTAAAACTGCTAAGCAAAAACAAGAACTTCAAGAAAATGTTAAAATGCTTAAGCAAGAATTCAATGCTAAGGAATCAAAACTTTTGAATGATTTTTCCAATCTAAAAACTTTGAAAAACAAGCTTGAAAATAAGTTGTACGTACAAGGGAACACCATTCAGATAGCTCACTTGATCACTAAGCATAGAGTCTTAAGCGATAAGCATAGCATTCCCCTTGTTGTGGAACCTAATCCTGAAGTTGTTAAAAAGGCTAGAGCTGCCCATAATGTAATCTATGATGGCAATGAGATTCTTAAACCTAGACGGAAACCTAGTTGCGTTGAGTGCACTGAGGAAGATAGAAAATTAGATGATGCATCTAGGGAGAAAATGAATAAGAAGCTTAAAGATCCTGAATGTAAAGAGAATAACATAACGATCAAACCCCATGATTACAAAAAGGAAAATTGGATTTCCTTGAACAAGTTTAAGCCTCAAATGTTGTTAACACCCGAAAAATTGTTCTGGAAAAAGGATTTAGATAAGCAAAAAGTAGATAATGTTGTTGTAACAAACCCTCCCCTTAGGAAAATGCCTTCAGCGACTGTGTATCCTCCGAATACACCAATGCATTTAGTTCCTAGAACTATTGCCACTAAAAGCAAGACATTAATCAGTCAATATGTTATTTTTCAATTGTTTGTTGATTTTGAGAAAACTTGTAAGAAAATGATCACACCCACTGGGATAACTAAAGGGGAAAGGGGTTTTGAGCAAACTAAAGAATGCTATTTAGCTGAGGTCATGCCTTTCTTTAAACAACTAAAAGATCAATTTGAGAGTCTTAAAAAAGGGATGGATTCAGATATTAAAGAAATGGAAAAGGAATTTGATGTAATGATAGTTGAGGTTAGTGACTATGAGCGAGAATTAAAATATAATGAGATTGAGAGGAAGAACTTGCATACCTTGAATGAGAATCTTATTTCAGAATGTATTACTCAAGATGTGTTTTACATCGCTACTAATTGTTCCATTAATGCTTCTCAATTTCATGAATTATCTGTTGCTCTGAAAGTCTCCCATGATCGTGTCATTGAGCTTGAAAAAACTAACTCTAAACTGCATGATAAAGTTGAACAGGATGATCATGATAAACTGGTGAAACAATTTTCTAAATTGGAAGTTGAGCATCTTGCTTTGCAATTAAAATATCAACATCTGAAAGAAAATGTTAAAACCTCAAATATCAAGACATCCTTGGATGCTCCTGAATTTGATGCAGTTTTTGAAATTAGCAAACGTGATGAACATATTCGAGCTCATTGTAACACGATCATAAAGTTGAAAGCCCAAATATCTCAATTAAAGGGTGAAAAGAACAATGTGATTGGCTTCAAAATGCCTCCTCCTTTAGATTCTCAGTATTCCCAAACTTTTCATGTTCAAAACTTGGTTAATGCTTTACAAAAGGAAAACGTGAGTTTTCTAGAAGAAAATGAAAAAGTTAAACGACACTTTAAAGAGTTATATGATTCAATGAAAGTCACTCGTGACAAAAACAACAAAAAAATAACGTCTTTACAAAAAGAAATTGAGAATCTTAGGAGCCAGGAAAAAGGGAAACTGCCACTTTTTTTTAATGAGAATGTTGCATCAAAGTCATCCTCAGACTGCAAATACACTGTGATCAAGTAAATACATTCCTCCTCGTCTTAGGAATAATGAACCTGTGTTTCATGACTATTGTGCTCACCTTAAGGATAGTCTAGAATGTCTCCGTGAGATTGTAGAAGAGGATTTCATTAACAAACCTCTTGATAGAGAAATTAGGTTTGCTTGCATTCAGGCCAAACGATCAAGAGCTGCTAGAATGTGTAATTGCAACATGTCCTAAATCCTTAGGTGCGAAAGGTAAAGCTGTGATGCCTTATTCCATGCCTAGTGCCAAGCATACAAATCATTCTATGCACAGTTTTAAGAAAGTGAACACTAATGTGCCTTCAAGTAGTTCAGATCCTTGCACATCTAGTTCAGGAATACAAAAAGTAGATCAACCATCTAATGTTCCCATAATTCCCTCTACAGGAGTAATCAGTGACATTAAAGCAAGCGGGTCAGAGCCTCCAGGAAATACCAAACAAGATAGGACCTCGCGAGCTAAGAATGTGCATTGGAAGAGAGTAGAAGATCACCCTAGGAATACTATGTTTGAGTTGAATAAAACGAATCGTGTTGATTCTAGTGCTAGCTTTAAGCGTACTGTAATTAATGCGAATTCTACTACTTTTGGCAAAACATGTAATGATGATTGTGTGGTTTCTGTTACTAATCTTGAATGTGGTGTGAATGATTTGTCTAATGCTTTTAAACGCCCTGATAAAACTGTTAATGTTAAAATTCAAGCTAAGAAGGCTAAAAGGCAAAGGCAAAAGAAAGTTAGAAAACAGTGGAAACCCACAGGAAGAAAATTTAGTAATATAGGTTATCAATGGATACCTACTGGCCGTAAGATTAATGAGTTTTGCCCTAAAGTTGCTAAATCAATGCCCACTAGAAAATGGATGCCTACTGGTAGAACTATTCCCTTAAGAAGCGAACATACTTTGAATAGGTCAAATACGGACACTAGCACTGCATCTATTTCTAATGAGTCCATTGTTTCTACCTCTGATGTGGGTGTTCCAATTATTGTTACTAACCAAGTGGAACCCATTCTTGCATGGGGATCCCAATTATCCAGTTATCCATTCTTGTCTGTGTTTAACTGCAGATCATTCAAATCTTTCTGTGGTACCTGGACTCAGGCTGTTCCAAGCATATGACTAGAGACCGGTCGCGGCTCATGAACTTTGTGAGTAAATTCATCAGGACTGTTAGATTCGGGAACGACCATTTTGGAGCAATTATGGGTTATGGTGATTATGTAGTTGGCAAAAGTGTAATTTCCAGGGTATATTATGTGGAAGGTCTTGGTCATAATTTGTTCTCAGTTGGTCAATTCTGTGATTCCGATCTAGAAGTGGCCTTTAGAAAACATACTTGCTTCGTTAGAGAACTTGATGGTGTGGAATTATTAAGAGGTACTCGTGGTTCTAACCTATACACCATCTCTATCGAAGACATGATGAAGTCTTCTCCAATCTGCTTGTTGTCAAAGGCTTCTAAAACAAAGTCATGGTTATGGCATCGTCTTCTCAACCACTTGAACTTCGGCACCATTAATAACCTTTCCGTAAAGGATCTTGTCGAGGCTTACCCAGATTGAAATATGAAAAAGATCATCTTTGTTCAGCTTGCCAATTGGGTAAAAACACGAAATATGCCCACAAACCAAAACCCACAAACTCAGGAATGGAAGTTCTTCATACCCTTCATATGGATCTGTGCTGACCAATGAGAGTGCAAACAATAAATGGGAAGAAATACATTCTAGTAGTTGTTGATGACTACTCTCGATTTACTTGGGTAAAGTTTTTGAGGACAAAGGATGAAACTCCTGATGTCATCATTAAACTAATCAAACAGCTTCAAGTTCGACTCAACAATACAGTCAGAATTGTTCGAATCGACAATGGCACGAGTTCGTTAACAAATACTTAATTCAGTTTTATGAAAGTGTTGGAATCAGTCATCAAAGAAGTGTTCCATGAACTCCTCAACAGAACGGTGTAGTTGAAAGACGAAATCGAACTCTTGTGGAAGCCGCAAGAACAATGCTAATTTATTCAAAGGTTCCAATGTTTCTATGGGCTGAAGCCATTGCCACTGCTTGCTACACCCAAAATCGTTCTCTTATACACACCTCTCATGGAAAAACTCCATATGAACTTGTCCATAAACGAAAACCTGATTTATCCTATCTTCGTGTGTTTGGTTCTTTGTTCTATCCGAAGAATGACGGTCAAGATTTAAGTAAATTAAGAGCAAAGGCAGATATTGGAGTTTTTGTTGGTTATGCACCAAACAAGAAGGGTTACCGAATCTACAACAAGAGAACCCGAAATATCATGGAAACAATTCACGTTACGTTCGATGAGCTGACCGGTCAAATGGCTCCATGACAAACCAATTCTGGACCCGCAACTCAATTTTCATCAAGTAGTCCTATCAGTTCTACTCTTGTTTCTAATCCCTCTCCAGCAACTCCTTATGTACCTCCTTCAGAAGATGATTTAAAGAAATTGTTTGATCCAATGTTTGATAAACACTAAGAACCAAATGCTGATGAAATTTCAATTCCATCAACAGAGGCTGCTCCTATCCCTGTGAATGAAGTCAACCCTTCAGTCTCAATATCATTAAGTCAAGAAGCGCATGCTGCTGATCACTCTGTCTCATCAACAAATCATCAATAATCAAATGTACATCATGGGATTGTTTCTGGCATCAATGATGAAGTTAGTCCCTTTGCTACTCCCGAAGATGCTCCATTTGAAAACATATTTGCTCCTGAATCATCATCAGAACCATCTTCATCAGGAGAAATCGATTCTGCTACTTCAGTTCCTCAACAACAACCACATGAACACCTTAGGAAATGGACACATGATAATCCATTGGACAACATCATTGGAAACCTCTCTCGTCCAGTATCCACTCGGAAACAACTTGCAACCGATGCCTTATGGTGCTTCTTCAACTCCGTACTCTCTAAGATCGAACCAAAAGATGTTAAAACCGCCATGAATGAAGACAATTGGTTCAATGCCATGCAAGAAGAAATTCATGAGTTTGATCGACTAGATGTATGGGAATTAGTACCTGCTCCTGACTGTGCCATGATCATTGCTCTAAAGTGGATCTTCAAAGTAAAACTTGATGAGCATGGTGATGTTTTAAAGAACAAGGCTCGATTGGTTGCAAAAGGATGCCGTCAAGAAGAGGGTATTGACTTTGAAGAATTATTTTCTCCAGTTGCTCGCATCGAGGCAATCAGAATCTTTTTGGCTAATGCTGCAAGTAAGAACATGGTAGTATACCATATGGATGTAAAGACGACATTTCTTAACAGAGATCTTAAAGAAGTCGTATACGTCAGCCAACCTGAAGGCTTTGTGAATCCAGAACATCCTACTCATGTCTATCGTTTGAAGAAGGCTCTTTATGGTTTAAAACAAGCTCCAAGGGCATGGTATGATACGCTATCTATGTTTCTTCTATCTACTGGATTCAGCAAAGGAGCAGTTGATCCGACATTGTTCACCAGAAAGTCAGGCAAACATTTAATTCACGTTCAAATATATGTTGATGATATTATCTTTGCCTCGACCGACCCCAAGGAATGTGATCGTTTTTCAAAATAAATGGGTTCCAAATTTCAAATGTCAATGATGGGACAAATGTCATTTTTCTTGGGATTACAAATTTCACAAAGTCCCGAAGGCATTTTTATAAATCAATCTAAATATGCAAATGAGATTTTAAAGAAATTTGGATTTGATTCTAATGACCCTGTTGACACTCCCATGATTGAGCGTACTAAACTGGATGAGGACCACTCAGGGATCATGGTAGACCAAACGAAATATCGTAGTATGATTGGATCCCTGATGTACCTCACAGCTAGTAGACCAGACATCTTGTTTGTTGTTTGCATGTGTGCTAGATATCAGGCTAAGCCTACCAAAAAGCACCTTGAAGCAGTTAAACGGGTCTTTCGGTATCTCCATGGAACCATCAATATGGGACTTTGGTACCCGAAGGACACCGGTATGTCACTAACACCTATGCAGATGCCGATCATGCAGGATGTCAAGATACTCGTCGGCACGCGGAGGTGCTCGTTTTTGGGTGATAAGATTGTGAGCTGGTCTTCAAAGAAGCAAATGAGTACTTCTATTTCCTCTACAGAGGTTGAATACATAGCCATGTCATCTTGTTGTGCTCAAATCCTTTGGATGAGATCCCAATTATCTGACTATGGCTTTGAATTCAACAAAATCCCTCCGTACTGTGATAATAAAAGTGTTATTGCTCTCTCATGCAACAACGTACAACACTCAAGAGAAAAGCACATCGACATTCAACATCATTTCATCAGGGAGCAAGTTGAAAACGGTGTGGTGGAACTATACTTTGTGAGGACTGAATACCAGTTAGCAGACATTTTCACCAAATCCCTTCCTAGAGAACGTTTTGAGTTTATCCTTCCACGACTTGGTCTTAAGAGCCTACAACCGGAAACACTCAAACGTCTTCAAGAGGAAGAAGAGGAGTAAAAGGTTTTCCTTCATATATCTTTGTATATATTTATTCAAAAACCAAAATACAAAATTATAAAACCAACAAAAAGCAAAGAGAAAAATATAAAACTTTCAAAAATCCATAAAAATTAGAAAATCTTGAAAAATTCCAAAAATATTGTTTATTTTGTCGTGTTTTTCCTTATTCGATATCATCTACGAACTTTGTGTTGACATTCAAAGAATGTCACGGGTCTTTAGATGTTCTTCGAATGTACATAGTTTTGTTTAAAAAAAATGAGGCGGAGAAAAATTGTGGTTTATTGTCATTTCAGGCAGTAACCCGTTTTAAAAGAAAAGAACAAAGCCATGCTTTATCTTATTTTTCAAATCTCATGCTCTGATTCTTTTAAAAAAAATGTTTTCATCAAAAAGACAAATGTTTCTCTTTCCAAATATTTTTCCGTCTAATGATTCTTCTGAAAAATATTTGTCATCTAATGAAAACTAAATTGCTTTGAAAATACCTTGTACTCTATTATTCTTGTAAATCATTTTGTGCTTATCATCTGTCAAAATCTCTATCTCTCAATCAACAACCAGTGTCATTGATTGAGGGGGAGAATGATTTTATTCGAATTAAAAAGGTTATTTTGAAAGGTCATTTTTCAAACAATTGGCAGGTAAATGAGCAAGGTTTATTGTTGAACAATCAAAAAGAATAATGTTTTATTTAGTTGATTCAAAACCTTTGCTAATGTTATGTTTTCAAAAGACAATCTTGCATGTTTAATCAATGGAGTCTAAAGTCTAAAAAATCTGATCCTTATCAGTTAAAAAGTTTTTTCAAAAGCAAGTAACTATTCTCCTCAAAAGCTCTCAAAATTTAATTTAAATCAATAGAGATCACATCTCTCAAAGGATTTGGAAAGTGTGATCGGGGGAGAATTTGTGATTTAAATTGGATTTAAACTGATAACTTGATAATTGGTTTTATAAGTGTTTAGCAAGCTTTTCTCCCCACATGTGCCAAACGATTTCAAATTTTCCATGCACATGTTGAGGGGGAGCATCTATTTTAAACCACAAAGATTTGAAACATGATCAATTTAATTCAATGTGAAGTCTTTTCCTAATATGTGCAAAACATTTTCAAATTTCTATGCACATATTGAGGGGGAGCAACTATTTTGAAAACCACATTCTTTATATAACTACTCTTAGATGCAAGCCAACCCCTCAAAGATGAAAATTATTTCTATTACAAAATGATGATTGATGCACATGTTGAGGGGGAGCTCTTGTTCCAAAAATATCAAAAACAATTCAGGTACAAAATGCTTTGATAATATATCACAAGTATCTGGATTGATTTTAAAATGGTTTTCAATTGGTTCCAATGACAGATGAACAATACCAAATAGACCGACCAACTTTACTTTATGTATGGTGATATAAGGATGATAAGGTTAGGTATTTGTTCCCATGATCCGCCAGAAATGGAGGGATCTACCCAGGGACAATCCACTAGATAGTATAGAAGTCCTTAGGTATGATGAAAAAAGGAGAAATGTGAGATATGGGAAGAGTGCGGACTGAGACATAGCTAGTATTGGAATAAACCCAACAAGGTTCTAGTTATGAAGTCTCGGTAAGCACTGAAGGGGTTGAAGAATGAAAAAGAAATGAATGTGAAAAAGGGTGAAAAGAAATAGCCCTCAAATAATTCAACCTTAGGGCAGAAACCGGGTTCAATACGTATGCTACTAGTGTTTACTAAGGTAACACTGGTATTGAAGACAAGACGTCATGGACCCAGTGACGCACTGCACTAAACTTCCCAAGCTACTCAAGTTCCTCTTAAAAGGACTTGTTTCATTCTCAAGGGGAACCGACATTATCTATCGACTTTCTCTTAGAGTTTGTTGATATTGAAGAAGGAGACCCTCTCCCTAGTCTCCGGCATAGGAACCAAATTTGCACAATTGAGTCTAGAGCCACGAGATCATCAAATAAATCTCTTTAGGACACGGTCATTGAAGACTCTCTGTTTCACACAATGTGAAAAGAGAGATTATATCTTATGAGTCCTACGCTTTATCCTTGTGGTATTGCCAGAACATCTGAGTGATATGCAAACATATTCACAATGAAGATGGAAAGCCTTCTGGAGCCAACATCAAACAAGCTCCTGGTGGGTGGCATGTGAGATCTATCCAATAGATCAACCATGTGACAACTGAACAGAAACAATGGGGCGATTCAATCTTTTGAATCAATCCTGGTTCAGGTTATGGATTGACGGATACCTTTGAAAAACCGGTCGTTGTGCTTAAAAACTCTTTTCTTTAGCACATCGACTGTGTACTAATATTTCAAAAATTAAAAGGTGTTTATGATTGATAATTGATTTTCATTAAACCTTCGTTGTATTGCATAAACAATTTCTATTGAGCGATACTCGATTGTTTTTCAAATCTCTTTTTATTAGAAGTGATGGTCATTCACATTTAGGAACTTTGTAACGTGTGTTAGATATCACGATAGAATAGTCAACGGGCTCGTGGATTGGACTAAGCTAAATGGGTACTAGTTATGATAAGCTTGCCAAATATCCAATCCAACCCATGTCCAAGCCCACGAAAGCCCATAGAAAGCCTTTAGGGCATCAAGTCACTTGTACTATAAATACCCCTCAAATGGTCATTTGAGGGGTGTGCTTGAGTGTGTTTGTGTGTTTTCTTTGGAATATACAACATATTGTTTTCATCTTTCTCTTCTCACATACACGGTTTACATATCAAGTCACCATCACCTTAATCTTTCCTTCTTTATTTACGCATATGTTTGTGTTTGTGTTGTTCGTGTTCTTCGCATAACGTGTTGGGTTTGTGATAAGGTTGATATATTTAAGGTCCTACAATTGGTATCAATCGCCTAACAATGGTTTAGGAGTGTTTGTGTTTGTTTTGAAGTTTGGTACTGTACGCATAAAGCTCTCGTTATACATCTTTGACACGCTTAAAACTTTAATTTTTGCACCTAAAAATTCAAGATTCTTGTGGTTTAAGGTTTATTTGGTGCTAAAGTTTCAGTTTTTTGCAAAAAGTTCGAAGCTTTATGTGTTTTTCTTCAATTTTAAACTCGTGTTTGGTTCGTTGTTCATTTCTACGCATAAGCTGAAAAGGCACTTTGGGTGATTAAGGTCAATACTTTTGTGTTATTTGAGTGTTTTGGAAGCTGTTTGTGCATCAGAAATCGGTTGAATCACTGGAAATTTTTTATGCGTAAGTCAAAACCCTATTTTTACGCATAAGAAAGTCAAAACCCTTTTTCTACGCAAGGTTCTACGCATAAGAGTTTTGTGTAGTTTCTTCGAGCTATAACGGTGACTCAGTGCTTCCCTTACTTGGATAAGTTTGTGGAACACTTTGACTTTTGGATATCTTTTACACTGTGATAGTGTAAAGGATTTTTGGGCAAAACCCTAGATTTACGCATAAGCTAAATCTTACGCGTATAATTTCTTACGCATAAGTATTTTCTTACGCCTAAGCTTGTCTTACGCATAAGTAAATCCTACGCATAAGAATTCTACGTTTAAGTTTTTAGTCTACGCATAACTCTATTGTTACGCGTAACTTGGGTATTACGCGTAAGTTCTCTCTACGCCTAAGCACAATCTCTATGCCTAAGCTTCCTACGCATAAAGATCCTACGCTTAAGTCTATTGCCTACGCCTAAGCACCATAGCCTACTCATAACTTCTTGTGTCTACGCCTAAGCTCTTCAATTTTAAAAAAAAAATCAAATTTTTGGCGGGAAAACTTGAGTAAAATTTAAATTTTTGAGGAGACTAAACGTTCAAGTTTTACGCCAAATTCAAATTTTGGTATAACTTGGAAAATTTTGGTCAAAAATTCAAATTTTTAGACCCAAATTCAAATTTTTCGGTCAAATTTGCCATCAAAATTGTCATAACTCAAATTTTTCATACGACCTTAGAATTGATTTTTATAGTGAATTTCAAATTTTGGGAGAAAATATTTTTGGCCTAAGAACCAAGTTCACGAGTATGACTTTCAGAAAAACTTCAAACGGCAATATCTTATTAAACACAACTCCTTTATCGTTGAATCGATCCTACATCAACTTTATCATAACATACCTTCATCAATGGCAACTCAACAAGACATTCATGCAGCCGGTGCCGAAAACCGTCCTCCTATGTTGGAAAAAGGTGGTTATCATCAATGGACAAGTCGTATGCTTCGCTACATCAAGACCAAACCTAATGGAAAATTGATGATTCAATCCATTAAGAATGGACCCTTCATACCTCGACAAGTCCAAGTCCCTGGAGATCCTGATGCAACACCTCCCGTCCCACCATCTTATCGTGTTCAATACGAATCGAATACGAAGAGGATCGAAACAAGTCGATGCTGATGACATGGCAATTCATATTGTCCAACTGGGTTTACCAAGAGACATCTTTGCTGCTGTAGACAGTTGTGAAACTGCTTTCGATATGTGGGAACGTGTTAGACGGCTTTGTCATGGAACGTAAATTGGTCAACAAGACATGGAGAACAAGTCGCTAACTGAATGGGAAAAGTTCACTTCAACTCCGTGAGAATCCATTGAATCCTACTATGGAAGGTTTTGTACTTTGATGAATAAGCTTATCAGAAACAAGTTAGCACCCAGAACTATCGTGCAAAATATCAAGTTCTGAACAATCTTCCGTAAGAATGGGGACGATATGTCACTATTGTCAACCAAACAAAAGACCCACATCAGGTGAACTTTGATCAATTAAACGATTTTCTCAAACAAAACCAAGCTGAAGTGAATGAAGTCAGGAAAGAAAGATTGGCTAAGAATCATGATCCATTGGCACTAATTGCAAAGACTCAACCCTCAGTGAATACACAACAACAAGCTTCATCATCTTCCACCAACAACAACTTGCAGAAATACATTCCACAACCACAAGCTGTTATCCCTCAACAACAATTCTATCCACCAGAACAACAAGTCCTTCAACAACAACATTATCCACAATACCAGGAACAAGGAATCACCGATCCTGAAACCGAACAAGAAGCAGCTTTGCTATAGGTATTTTCTTTATTGGGAAAAGCATTCAGCAGTCGCTATTCCACACCTACTAACAACAACCAAAGGATTTCATCAAACACTCGCAACAGGCAAATTGCACAGCCGGTGTGAATATGGGTAATCAAGGTCAAATGGTTGGAGTTATTGGGAATCAGCAGGAATATGCTACTGGATTTCGCATGGGTAATTAGGCGGTTCCGTATCGTGGTAATCAGTTGGGTCAATGTTGGAAATCGATGGGACGAATGTTGGGAATAGAGCAATGGGTAATCAGAATGGGAAGGTTGCAGCTCCAGTTGTTGGGAATTATGGAAATGTGAATCAGGGTAATCAGGTTAAGTGTTATAATTGTCAAGGAGTGGGTCACATGGCAAGGAACTGTCCCACTAAGCCACATAAGAAGAATGCTGAGTTTCTTCGGAAAGCTATGCTGTTAGCACAGAAGCAAGAAGCAGGGATGCAGTTGAGTGCTGAGGAAAATGATTTTTTCGCTATTGTAGATGATTTGGAAGACCTCGAGGAAATCAATGCGAACTGCATCTTCATGGTAAATCTTCAGGAGACTAAGTACGACACCGACTCGACGCACCTCTTGTCTATGATGCCAACGCAGTATCCGAGGTACCAATCATTGATCCATGCTATAACAATGTCATATTTGATGTGTTTACTCATGACGAACAAAGATTCGTGACGCCAGCACCTACTTATGATACATACCGGACAATCCGAAGTTGTAGCAATACAAACTCAAACTCCGGATGTGGATCCTAATAGAGGCTGTGTGGCACAAAATACTGAGACTGATGAGGAAACACGTGCTTATTTTGAATCATTAATCAATAACGGTGGCATTGAAATTGAGAAAGTTAGAACGGTCAATCGCGAAGTTAAGGCCGCGAATGCTAAATTGACCGTTGAGCTTGAGAGTTACAAGGAGAACGCCAAAGCCTTTGAATTTCATACAAACAAAGTATCAGAATTAGAAATTGGTTATCGAGATTCTGTTTTAAGAGAACAACAATTGCAACTCAAGTATGACACACTTGATGTGAATTTGAACTTGAAAATAAAATCTTTAAATAAGGAGATTTCTGAACTAAATGACCAACTTTCTAAACAAAAAACACTGTTTTCTGATCTTGAAAAAGAGAAGAAACAGTTGATTGTTGATTTTTCAAAACGAGAAGATTCTCTTCTTGATGAAATTCTGGATAAAAATGAAACTATCAAAAAATTGGATAATTTGTTTCTTACAACGGGTCATTCCGCTAAAACAAACAAGATGCTTTCTAATCAAGTAAATCCGATTTTTCATACTGTGCATAAAATGGCTCTTGGTAACTCACCTCCTTGTTTCCTCAAGAAAGCTCAGAAAAAACAGAATGTGTTGAACAATGGAAAACCTTTGCATGAACTCATAATTGTACATGATTCTCTTGAAACGTTGGAACTATCTGAGGAGAGTAGATCAAAAATGAAACAAAAACATCCAGAAATCAAACCAATTGATTATAACAAATGGAACAAAATTAATGGTATTTCGTTTGTTTCTCATAAAGAACAATCAACGTTCTCCACCACACCAAGTGTTTCAAACAACGTGTCAACACCAGTTTCAAAATCAGTTTCAAAACCAGTTGTTGTCTCCAAATCTCTTTCAAACATTGAACAAATGTCTTCAAACAATCCTTTTAACACAAGTGATGCGCGAAGTATTTTAGAAAATGTGAAAACTAGAATCGCAGATCTTCAAGAGACTGTTAAAACTAAAATCAATATTACAACAAACATCTGGTTCAATACTTTTGATAATGAATAGAAAAAGTTTTTTGAAACTCAAATTGCCCCTCAGCTGAATAACATCAACTCAAGGGTAATTCATTTTGAACAAGCATTTTGAAAGAAACAGCTGACTTTGTCAAGGACCATAAATCCCAGGTAAAGCAAGCTAATGAAAGTGTTGAACACATCAAAGTTTTGGAAAATTTAAATGATTCTCTCTTTGAAGATGTTCTGACTACTGATATTATGTCCATCATTTTGCAAACATATTCTGTTGAAGATCATGAAAGACTCCAGTCTGAGACCTCCGAAATTGTTTCAAAATATGAAAAGGCTCTTGAAAAACTTGAAAAAGAAAAATTGTTTCAACTTGATCGAAAAATTGAGGAATGCAAATATGACAAACTGTCGTATGAGCGTGCCTACAATGACATGAAAGCGAAAAATGATCTTTTGAGGGCTCAGCTGGAAAGTCAAAAAGGAAAGGCAGTGGATACTGTAATTACAAAACCATTAACTGAGGAGAAAACAAATGTTCCCAAACCGGTTTCCAAACCAAAAATGTCTGTTTCTATGCCTCCTCCAAAAGTCAATGAGAAAAATGTTTCATCAAAACCAATCACTCCACCTGCCCTACCTAAACAACATGTTGATAAAGGAAAAGCGGTTATCGAGAAACCAAAGGTTTTAGCACCTGGCCTTTTTAAGATGAGTACCACTAATGCGTCTGCCTCCACATCTAAAACATATGGAACAAACGACATAAGTTTAGAAAAGCACTCTAAAGAGACTAGGGAAGCTGAAACCACCTCCCTTCATAAAAATGTGAATCCTAATGCGTGTGCCTTACCTTCTACAGGACTAGAAAGCACCTCTAGGAGCAGCAAATTAAAGCCAAAGAGCAATACAAGGAACTATAGAGTCTCGACTGCCTCTAAGAGTAGTAGCTTGAATAAAGAGAAGAAAGTAGAAGAACACCCTAGGAATTTACCGCTTTTGAATAAGAAAGACATTTCATCTGAATGTACTGAACCTATGAAACTTGCTAAGTCTAATGCATGTGTTGAATTTCTTTGTTTAACTTGCAAGAAATCTTTACTTAATGTTCAAGATGATTGTGTTTCTAAGAATGTGAATGATAAGCCTGTTAAGAAGAACGTTCCAAAAAGATCTTACGCTAAACAAGTAGGAAGACTAGTTGCAAAACTTAGGCTTTTCACTACTGACAAGAACCATAGTGTTTACTTTAGGAATGATATTTGGAAACCCACAGGTAGAACTTTCACACTCCAGAATGGTAAAATGAGTGATAAACCAGAACTCCCTATAGCAAACCTCTTTGAGTGTGATCAGGATTTTACCTCTAACCCAAAGGAACCAAAATCACAACGGTTTCCAAAATATTATTTTTCATTCTTGGCGGTTATCAAAATTTGTCTTTGGATCGTCGACTCGGGTTGCTCCAAGCACATGACCGGAATCAAGTCTGCTGATCAATTTCGTCTAGAAATTCATGGGAACCGTACGCTTTAGAAATGATCATGTAGCAGCTATCATGGGTTATGGAGATCTACCATTTGGAAATTATTTGATCACTCGGGTTTACTATGTCGAAGGGTTGGGACACAATTTGTTTTCACCGGGCAATTCGTGATGCAGATTTAGAGGTCGCTTTTAGGAAAAATGCTTGCTTCGTTAGAAACTTGGATGGCACGATCTCTTAACGGGAATCGTGATACATACTTGTATGCTATCGACATCAATCAAATGGCCTCTTCATCACCAATATGTCTTATGACACGTGCATCCGGAACACGTCCGGTTGTGGCATAGAAGGTTATCCCATCTCAATTTCGACACCATCAACAAAATTGCCAAAGACAACATCGTCAACGGACTTCCAAAGTTCAAATACACCAAGGATCACTTATGTCCATCATGCGAACAAGTAAAAAGCAAAAGAGCATCATATAAACCCAAAACCGTACCTAGTTCGAAAGCAAAGTTGCATATGTTGCACATGGACTTATGTGGCCCAATGAGAGTTGAAAGCATTAATGGGAAAAAGTATATTCTTGTTATCGTCGATGATTATTCGAGATATACATGGGTTAAGTTTCGGAGATCAAAAGACGAAGCACCAGGCATCATCATCACCTTTCTGAAACGTATTCAAGTACTTCTTCAAACTCCAGTAAGGGTTGTAAGAACGCACAACGACTGAATTCACTAATCAAGAGTTAAGAACTTATTTTGAAGATGTTGGAATTACACATCAGACATCAGTTGTTAGAACTCCACAACAAAATGGGGTAGTTGAAAGAAGAAATCGAACTCTTGTGGAAACTGCTCGCACAATGCTAATTTATTCTAGTGCACCGTTATTTCTATGGGTTGATGTTGTTGCCACTGCTTGTTTCACTCGGAACCGATCCCTTATCCATCCAAGATTCAATAAAACCCCATATGAGCTTGTGAACAACAGAAAACCTTATATCTCTTACTTTCACGTGTTTGGCGCTTTGTGCTATCCTACGAATGACAGAGAAGACCTTGGAAAACTGAAAGCAAAAGGTGATATTGGAATCTTCATTGGATATTCAGATAACTCGAGGGCATTCGTGGTGTATAACGAAGAACTAGGAGGATCATGAAGACGATGAATGTGAAGTTTGATGAACTTTCACATATGGCTTCTGAGAGACTCGCTCTAGAACCCGCACTAAACCAGCAGACTTCTGGACACATCAGTTCAGGACTCGTACCTCAAAGAGCTCAATCAACTTCGTTTGACAATCCTAAAGAACAAGAATGGGAGAATTTCTTCGAGTTAATGTTCGATGAATACTATGGTGGAACTTCGACAAATGCATCAAACCATCATTCCGCTGCACCCGCTCAAAATCATCCTCCACAACCAACAGAAGATGCATCTACAACGGTCGAAACCAATGCACCAACTCCATCAACATCATCTACATCGACAATAGTTCTTGCACCCGTTCTACCAGCAGTTGATGAGCAAAACCAAAACCATAACGATGCAACGTTAGATGAAGACTTATTTAAAAATCCGTTTGCTACGGAATCAGCTGAATCATCTTCATGCTTACGAGAACCATCTAACTCGCATACGTTTAACCAACGGTATCCTTCTACTCTGAAGTGGACAAAAGACCACCCAATTGAACAAGTTATTGGTGAACCTTCAAGGCCAATTCAGACGAGACGCCAACTTGCCACCGATTGCGACTTATGTATTTACCTTTGCTCAGTTAGCTATATCGAGCCAAAGAACATTCGCGAGGCAATGGCAGAACCCGCATGGATAGAAGCGATGCAGGAGGAACTTCTCCAATACCGTCTACATGACTCTTGGGAAATGGTTCCAAGACCAATTGACGTTCGCGTCATTGATCTCAAATGGTTATGGAAGAACAAAAGGGATGAAGAGATGACTGTAATTCTCAACAAAGCTCGTCTTGTGGCCAAAGGATACAGACAAGAGGAAGGGATAGACTTTGAAGAGTCATTCGCGCGGGTAGCTAGACTAGAAGCAACCGGATATTCTTAGCCTACACCGCTCACAAAAACATCACGGTTTATCAGATGGACATTAAGACTGCGTTCTTGAATGGAACTTTGAAAGAAGAAGTGTACGTGAGTCACCGAAGGCTTCATCGACTTGGAACATCCGCACTACGCTACAAACTCAAAAGGCAATCTATGGATTGAAACAAGCTCGAGAGCGTGGTATGACGAACTGTCCTCTTTCCTTATCCAAAACAATTTCACCAAAGGAACAGTTGATCCTACCTTGTTTACAAAAAAAATGCAAAAACGACATTTTGATTGTTCAGATTTATGTGGACGACATCATCTTTGGGTCCACTAATCCGAATCTTTCAAAACATTTTGAAAATCGGGTTATTATACAAAAAAGTTACTAAAGTTTGTGGGAAATTTGTCCTAAGTCACTAAAGTTTCAAAGTTGTCATCCAGGTTACTAAACTATAAAAAGCAAACATGTCTATAATTTCAGTGGGTTTTACGTATATTTTTTTGATATGTTAAGTAACATAAATGTCATGTCTTTCCAAGTTCGGTAACCTGGATGACAACTTTCATAAGTTCAGTAACCTGGATGACAACTTTCATAAGTTTAGTAACATGAATGACAACTTTAAAACTTTAGTGACTTAGGACAAATTTCGCGCAAACTTTAGTGACTTCTATGTATAATAACCCTTTGAAAATCTCATGAAAAGCAAAATTGAAATGTCCATGATAGGGGAACTAAAATTCTTTCTTGGTTTACAAATACATCAATCCCCTCATGGAATTTTTATAAATCAAGCTAAATACACAACTGAGATTTTGAAAAATCATGGTATGGACAATTGTGACTCGGTCGGAACACCAATGGTAACTTCACCAAAAATTGGAGCCGATTTGTTTGGGAAACCTATTGATCCTAAGAAATATCGGAGCATGATTGGTTCTCTCATGTACCTCACTGCTAGTCGACCCGATATTCATTTTGCTGTTTGCTTATTAGCACGGTTTCAGGCAAAGCCTACCAAACTGCACCTCAAAGAGGTTAAAAGGATCTTTCGGTACTGAAGACAACCATTCACATGGGACTTTGGTATCAGAAGGAATCCGGATTTGATCTAATTGCCTTTTCGATGCGACCACGCAGGTGATCAAGTCACAAAAAAAGTACATCCGGAGGAGCACAATTTTGGGTGAAAAGTTAGTAAGCTGGTCTTCAAAGAAACAAGATTGCACTGCACTTTCAACCGCTGAAGCTGAGTATGTGTCTCTATCTGCGTGTTGTGCTCAAGTTCTATGGATGAGAACACAACTCACAGATTATGGCTTTACTTTCGATAAAATACCTATGTATTGTGACTCGAAAAGTGCCATAGCCATATCATACAATCCTGTTCATCACTCAAAGACTAAGCATATCAGAGTCCGCTATCACTTCATAAAAGAACATGTGGAAGAAGGTACTGTCGAATTATTCTTCGTGAAGACAGATTACCAACTCGCCGATCTATTAACTAAAGCCCTTCCAAAAGAAAGGTTTGACTATTTAGTTCGACGAATTGGAATGCGAAGCCTAACCCCTGAGGAGTTAGAACGTCTTCTCGAATCTTCTTGAAAATGATTTTCCAAAAGCTTCACAGTAAATATTTTTGAAAAAAAACAAAATACAAAATTTGAAAACCAACAAAAGCAAAATATAAAAATATAAAACTTTCAAAAATTCAAAAACAATATAAAATCAAAAATCCAAAAATATTCTTCTCACGACATGTCTCTCAGTATAATCGATATTCTGTATGTTTCTAGAAATGTCATTCAACAATGATACGGGTATGTACAGATGCTTGAGCGAGAGTTCTTTAATGTTTTTCAAAACATGTCGCTTTCTCAAAACTTCTTAAACTATGGCTTTCGTATACTTGATCGAAACCCGGACTAAATGATGACTTTTGATTATTTTTCAAATCAAAACTCGTGCTTTTATAGAAAAAATCAAGTGTACGCTTCTGTGCACTACATTTAAAAATGGTGAGAAATCATCATCATCTTGAGCACCTTTTCAAGATTGTTCAAAAGATTTTCAAAATCTTTCAAAATATTTTGTGCTCAAGATAACTCCCTCTAAAACCCTTTAATTGATTATGCTTTATTAAAGGGGGAGTATAAAACTAAAATGTTCCAAATTCATGCTTAAATCAAATCCGTTTGTCTGCCCAAAAGATTCTAAAATGTTGTTTAATCCGTTGATATAAAAAATATCACGAATATGCTATTTTTTAGGGGGAGGAGACGTGATTAAAATGTGATCAAAAATGTTTAATGATCGGTGTTTGAATCTCATTATGAGCTCGACTCAGTCGGAACCAATGAATTGACGGGAATCTAAGTCATTATATGTATCATCTCGAGAAACTTGTGATAGATATACACCTTCATGGGTCTAACCTCCTTTTCAAGGATTGTTTACAACTTCAAGTTAGTTATTAGAGCTAGTTGTCACCTAAAAACTGACAATGGAACTCTTTAACCAGGCAACGTTACCGTGTCTCGTGGGAAATTGTCTATCATGAGCCGATCAATTCAAAAAGTGCAAACTCTACCCTCGATGTGCAGATTTTTGTTAAAACTCATAAGCACATGTGAAGGGGGAGTGTTTCTGAAAATATAAAACTCGGGGAGTGTCTCAAACATGTTTTCTATCATAAACACTCTGTGAGATTTTCAAAAAAAATGGTTTTATGGCAACATGGGACAGTCATGGAGTTATAAGGTGACTAAGGATAGGAAATTCATCCTATGATCCGCCAGAGCCGGAGGGATCTACCCAAGGACATCACAAATAGTTAGTATTAGAAGTCCTTAGGAATGATTGATAAAAGGAGTAATGTGAGAAAGGAGAAAGAAGGGGTTGAAGAATTAAAAAGAAATGTAATGAAAAAGGGTGAAAAGAAATAGCCCTCCATATTCAACTTAGGGCAGAAACCGGGTTCAATTCATCTGCTACTGGTTGTCACTTAGATGACGCTGGTATTGAAGACAAAGACGTCATGGACCCAGTGACGCACTGCACTAAACCTCCTAGCCACTCAATTCCTCTTAAAAGGATTTGTTTCATTCTCACTGGGAACCCTACATAATCTATTGACCTTCTCTTAGAGTTGGTTGATATTGAAGAAGGAGACCCTCTCCCTAGTCTCCGCTTAGGAAAACCAAAATGCACTATTGAGTCTAAAGCCACGAGATTCATCAAAAGATCTCATAGGAACACTTGACATGACATCGCTTGTTGTTCATCAATAAGGACACAAGTGATATATTCTAGAGTCCTACGCAGATCTTAGCAATCTGCCAGAACATTTATGAGAAGTTTTACATCTGTGATCTTCAGTGATTGAATGGAAATTCTGCCGGGTCAACATCAAACAGCCTCGACAAGAGTCACTTCGGTAATTCTCCGTGAATTACGCTTAGTGTATCTCAAACGGTCTACAGTCGTGGGGTGATGCTTCGGTGTACCTCAACGACTCATCTGAACTGTAGGTGTACTTCGGTACATCGCGTTATCTCACTTGTGGGACTCCAGTTCAGGAACGGCCCTTGTGAGAATTAGAGACGTGTTTTCACACTATGTTGTTAACACCCTCGAAATTCAAACTTGTAAGTGCCGGAATCCGCTTATTACTAACCTGTTTTATGTTTTCTTCTTATGGAAGCTCCGGAGCGGATTGATCGTGCAGACTATCCACATGCTCATGCCAACAACACATGAAAGTTCTCATCAAAATCAAATGCAACACAAAGTTAAAGATGATTCTTCGTCAATGTCAAAGAATCTACAAAGTTTAAAAACTCGAGAACTACATCATTGGTAACCAAAAGACAAATAGAAGTGTGAGCATGGTGGAGAAAGAAGTGGAGAAAGACGTGGAGACACCTAATCAAAGAAGTTGACAAAGCATAACCATGGCTCTATACCACATTAACTGATCACAAAGCATGAAGGAACAAAGATTCGAGACTATTCTATATCTATACACAAAGTTCAAGCTCGAGAAAAGTAAAGACCTAATCAAGTGGAGCATCATTTGAATGACCACCCCTTAGGGGGAGATTGTTAGCCTTAATAGTTTTTATTAGAAGTGATGGTCATTCACATTTAGGAACTTTGTAACGTGTGTTAGATATCATGATAGAATAGTCAACGGGCTCGTGGATTGGACTAAGCTAAATGGGTACTAGTTATGATAAGCTTGCCAAATATCCAATCCAACCCATGTCCAAGCCCACGAAAGCCCATAGAAAGCCTTTAGGGCATCAAGTCACTTGTACTATAAATACCCCACAAATGGTCATTTGAGGGGTGTGCTTGAGTGTGTGTGTGTGTGTTTTCTTTGGAATATACAACATACTGTTTTCATCTTTCTCTTCTCACATACACGGTTTACATATCAAGTCACCATCATCTTAATCTTTCCTTCTTTATTTACGCATATGTTTGTGTTTGTGTTGTTCGTGTTCTTCGCATAACGTGTTGGGTTTGTGATAAGGTTGATATATTTAAGGTCCTACACTTTTTATCTATCAGTAAATCTCAATTCGCTGGTTCACTCACTCCGTGTTTTCTTCTTTGAGACGTTCTGGTTTGAGAACAGCTAGAGCAGCTGCGAAACCCTGTCAAGGAAATTCTTCGGAATTATACCTGATCACAGGCAGTACTTGTACTGATCAACGGGGAACCGTGGGCCGTGTACCTCAATTCAACGAAAGTGATCAAAGACACTTTTCGTGCGCTTTCGCTAACTGTTGTATGCGTGCGCCCGACGCTTGCATCGTAATGAAGCGGTCAATCAATAGTTGCATGCTCACAATACACATTCATCTCAAAAGAAATCGTGATAAGTGCTTCAACGACTCTGATACTTTCACTCCATGCTTCGCTATGCTTTGCCGCAAATATCATGAACCGTAAAAGCTTCCGCTACTCTGATGAGAATATATCATGATCAAGAATGTGAGCATGTCGGTCCAAATGTCACAACATCACATAATACCAACACCACAATGGATGAATCAGAGATTTATGTTAGCTGATGATCTCAATGCTGGCTCAAAACTCATCATCACGTGGATCAGTTAAAGACCTCCACTTGAAATTATCCAAACATGCGGAACATGAAGAATCAAAGACTACGAGCTTCTGAGCAAAGAACTTAATCACGAATCCTAGAACAATCTAATGTAATATCTGTTTGTATTCATTGTAAATTGAGGTGACCTCCCTTAGGGGGAGATTGTTAGGAATTAGAAAATTCAGTCATTAAAGAGTCGGTCACCTCAAGTATATGTATTCGATAGAAAGCTCGTAGTCGTAGTCATAATATGTTAGTAAGTAGTTTGTTAAGTAACACCGTGGAGGACGGACGGGTCTTTACCCACTGTATGCCTGATCCACAGCCCTTAATTGGCGTTTATTTGTAAGACACTATAAATACCCTCTACCTCCCAAGGTAGAGGGTTGGAGCTTCAATACCATTTTTCTTTGTTTCACATAGTTCCCAACTCTCTTCCCTTTCTCTCTCTAGAACTTTCTCTCTCTAAACTACTTGTACGCCTCATATGATTATGGTTTAGTGTGTTTGTGAAATCCAATATCTTACAGACCCTTTTGTAGCTGTTCAAAAATCAAAAAAAGAAGACATTTACCCTATCTATGATGCTGAAACTCATTGGAGATTGAAGAAACCAAGCGTAAGTTTTTCAATCTCTTATACTTCAAATCAGTAGCTCACCAGGTTACTATAATGTATAACTAACTTGATTGTAATTTTTGACCATTGACTAGCTTGGACAAAAGTTTCCCGACGTTGACAGTTTTAAAGAGTGCCTTACATACTATGCGTTGGCCAACTGTTTCTCATTATGGTATGAGAGGAGCACAAGGTCCAAGGTAATTGCAAAATGTGGACAACGAAAAGAGACGCTGAAGGATCCTAGCCTTGGAAAGCAGACATCATACAACAAGTATCCTTCACAGACTGCTGGAAACTGTGACTGCCCATGGAGATGTTACGGCAAGATGCTAAGGGGAGAAGCTACTTTTCAGATAATATCTTTGAACGATAACCACACGTGTGTACGTAGTTTCCATTATGGTAGGCTAGTTAACTATAAATGGATTGGTGAGCAATTTGGAGATAAGATTAGGATGAATCCAGATATTACTATTAGCAATATACAGGAACTAGTCTTAAGGAAATACAAATGCAATGTTAGCCGTACACAATGTCGAAATGCTAGGTCATATGCCCTTAATGAAAGAGATGCTACTATCCAGGATCATTATGGTTTACTAAGGTCATATGCTAAGGCATTAGTTGACTCAAACGATGGTAGCACAGTTAAGGTAGGTGTCACGGTTAATCCTGATGAGAAGACTTATTTTGACAGATTTTACGTTTGTTTTAATGGGTTGAAAGAAGGTTGGAAAATAGGTTGTCGTAGAATATTAGCTTTGGATGGTTGTTTTAAAAAAAACCAAACACTGGGGAGATACTAACTGCAGTTGGGAGAGACGGGAATAACCACATTTTCCCGTGGCATGGGCTGTGGTGACGGTAGAGAACAAAGACAACTGGATTGGTTTTTACAGTTGTTGGGTGACTATTTGGATATTCCAAGTGGGAAAGGATTGACTCTAATGTTTGACCAACACAAGGTATCTTTGATTACTCTTTATAATAATCTGCTTCAAATGTTAAGATTTGTAATATGCATACTCATAAATATTGTTGTTATACTTGGACCAGGGTTTGATAGAGGTTGTGAAAGAGGTGATGCCCTTGGCAGAGCATCGTCAATGTGCTCGTCACATTTACGAAGGCTTTCGGAAACAGTTCCCCGGTGTGAAGTTTAGGCAACTTTTCTGGGCTGCTGTGAAGCTGTAGAAAATGGCTTTAGCGAATGCTTTAATGATGTGTTGGTAAGTCTAAGGCACAAACCGATAATTACAATGCTGGAGTCAATGAGAGTTCTTGTTATGGAGAGGATGCATACAATGAGGCTCCTTATGGAAAAGTGGAAAGGTGATATATGCCCAAATATTCAGAACATCTTGGAACAATCAAAGGATCAGCAAAGGTAAATTACATCATTATATTTTTTTGTTGTGAATCATGTTAATTGCAATGTTTATGAAGTCACTTGAAATTACGGTTCGCATGTGGTCTCATGTGGGGGTAACAAGTTTGAAGTTAGGAAAGGATATGATGCTTTCAAGGTAGATGAGCCAAACCGAACATGCTCGTGCAGAATGTGGCAAATATCAAGTTTGCCTTGTTGCCATGCAATAGCCTGTATTTTTAAGCTGAATAGGAAGGTTGAGGAATATGTGCCGGATTGTTTTAGGAAGGATAGGTACTTACTAACATATGGCCAGTATATGAAACCTGTAGATAGCATTGATTTTTGGCCAGATGTTAGTCATCTATCTAGGATTTTAGGACCAATTCCTAAGTCAATGCCTGGTAGACCTAAGCGTAAGAGGGTTAGGGCATCCCATGAAAAGAAATCGACAACAAAGATCAATAGGGCTGGGATTGTTATGACTTGTCAATACTGTGGTAAAACTGGGCATAATAGGAAAGGATGTTCAAACCAGCCAAACCCGCTCCGTCTAAGGAAAAAGGCAAAGCGGGAAGACCATTCAAGAAACAGAACACTGAAACTCAGTTGGTAGATGACCATGACATTCCTAGGTTTGTTAACAATGATATCAATGAGTTTGAAATGGGAGCTACAAATATGAGTGGTGTGTTAGGTGATGGTAGACTGTTTTACTTGGGAAAACAAAAGAACAAAAGGGGTGGCAGTTCCAATAGGGGTCACTTGAAAATGAGAGGAGGTAGAACCAAAAGTGGTAGACTTATTCCAGCTAAGAGGGTCGCAAGGATGGGAACATGGTTGGCTATGGATGATGCTAGTTCAGATACTATTGAGGATCAACAACGTATGATTTCTGGTATGCCTGGCAGAACTGGGAGAGCTAGTAATGATCCAAACATAGCAGGTACTTCTGACTAAACATAAATTTGTAAAGCCTTAAGTTAATTTGATGTAACAGATTATCCTGATATATAATTTTGTTGTAATCTATTAATGATAGCTACTCAAGAATCTCAAGTGGGTGGATCAGTCAATTTGGCAAGTAAGGTTGTTACAAGATCAAGGAAAGCTGCAGAATCTGAGATTGTTGAAATCCGAAGAATGACGGGAGGAGCAAGGGGTGAAGCAAGGGGTGGAAGAGGAGCAAGAGGTGGAATAGGTACAGCCTCAATGTCTAGTGGAAAGAAGACAAAATCAGTTGTGGGTGCAACAAAAACATTGCTTGGAAGAAAAACAATGTCAGCTGATGCCTAACCATGGCAACAAACTAGAGAAAAAAGTGCAGCTCAAATGCTACCACCAAGGTTGCCTAGTCAAAGAATTGTCAGTAAGAAGCTATCTGCACCAGCAAAAGGGCCTAGTTCTAGTGTGGAAAATGAAATAGTCCTAGACTGGATCCTTAAAAAGCCCAAACTCTTAATTGTATGTATAATTAGCATGCCCTATTTTGTTCATGGAAGGGCCAAGTTTACTTAGTAACTGAAACTGTTATTGTGCAGCAATTATTGCCACTATTTGGATGTGTAACATAGTTGATGTAGTGCTGCTTTTGATGCCACTACATAGCCCTATTTTGTATCTAGAAGGGTTTTTTAACAAACAATGTATGACTGTGTTCTGGTTGTAACAGTCTATGGTGCTGAAGCACAAACATTATGTTATGAAAAAACACATTTGGTGTATGTGTATGGTATCTTATAACTAGTATGATATGAATTGGTTTGTGGTGTAGATGTGATATGTCTTGGTTCAAAAGGAAATTGGTGAATTGATAGGTTGGATGTAACTGTATATGTCTCAGTTACTATAAGGCTTTTAAAGCCAATGTGTTCTGCACATTGGCTTTACCTTATAAAGTGTGAGTTTTTGTGCTGCTAATATCATTTTGAATGTTCTTATGATGCCAAATTCATGTAGTGTTTGTGCTGCAAATATCTTTTTGAATGTGCCTATATCAGTATACAAATGAATCATATACTATACACATGAATCATATACTATACACATGAATCATATAAACATGAATCATATACTAGTATACAACAACACAGTTTGGACATTTGCTTCAAAAACATCCCATTGATCATAGAAAACAAGCAACATTTCTTGAATTGGTCCATAATACAAATACACTAACCTACATAATTTACTACATAACAAGAACCACTAGTCTGTATCTAGTGTCTTACAGATTCAACCATCATAACCACAATGAAAAACAAAACCAGCACCATGAAGCATATGCAACCACCCAAGAACATGTCGTACATTTTCCCCTTCATCTTTAGGTCATCCAATTCTTTGTAAATGAGTTCCACGGGTAGAGCATCATTCTGATTCTTTTCAACAACATGGTCACTATTTTGTGGATGATTTAAGCTTTCAAGGTTGCACTCCAAAACCTGGTTGTCCTTATGGAGCCTATACATGAGGTCTTTGTAGTACTGTGATGGTAACTCATCATCAAGGAATCCATACACCTCACATTTTGTATCTTTATTCTTTACAAACACATTAAACAATAATGATTAGCAGAAACCAAAAAAAAAAAAAAAAAAAAACAACAAGTAACATAAAGTTTATGAGTCTACTACTTACACGCGTTGGACAGGATTTGAATCTTCGACCAGGATTCTCAGGCGTCCAAGACACCTGTTCATAGATTGGGTGCATACATTTACAGTGATTCAAACGTGCAATTTCTTCTTTCGTATATTTCCTTCGATTATAACGCGAAGATGCAGAAGACGAGGCCATTTAAGTAAGAAATTGATTTTTAACGTGATGCAATAGGGAATCAGTTTTCAATTTAGAGTGAACTGCAAAAGATGAATATTAGGGTTTATGTTGGGAATGAATTTGGTAAAGTGATAGAGGGTAAAGTGAAAGAGAGAGAAAATAAATAAAACGTGATATATGTTGAGGTGGAAAACTGATGTGGACAAGTTACTGCTTAGGTGGACACAACCAGGAGTTGTGGGTGGTCAATGTGTGATTTAAGCAAAGTTGGACGAGAAAGGTGGTCAAAGGGGGTATTTTTTTTTATTCGCTACGTCGAACTAACATTTATGACAAGTATGATGCTTTAATAGGTTATTAGCCTCAAAAAGAAAACTTAAGGACTAATACGTAATAATAACTAACCACAAAGGGCTAATAATGTTTTTTACTATTCACTAAATAGTGTATGAGTAGTAAAGTAACATTTGATAAATATTATAAACGAAATATAGTATTTTTTTTTTAATTTATAATATTTATTTTTTTTTTAAATCCGGGACTAACAATGGAAACCCAATGATTAACGAAAAGACTAACACAAAAAAAACTAAAAACTATACATTTTAGGGACTATTAATGTAAAAAATAAAAATTCAAGGATTGTATACAGAAACCCAATGAGTTACACCATTTGATATACTTAACTATATCAGAAATCTTAATTCTTCTTTTAATATTAATCGTTCCGGTTACGGTGGCTTCAGCAGATATAAGTTTTCAAATTAAAGCTAGTTAAAATAAATTTAAGCTCAAAAATATCACAATAGAGATTAAATGGATTAGCTCATTTATTGATAAAAAAATATATTATAACATGTTGATAAAGATTTCACATAAAAAAAAAAGCTAGCAAAGTTTAATAATAGGCCCCACTTCGATTTAGTCCTCGTTCAAGGTTGAGCCGCCCTGTACCAACACTAAAACCAATGCCTTTGGTCTAACGATATGTAAGTGAGGTATCAACCAGGTTGCGAGATTGCGAGTTCAAGTGTTGTTAGGAGCATTGTGAGGTAAATGATTTAGGTCGTAAAAGTTTAACGTTCAAGAAATTTAAAAATAATGTGAAAATGCCATACGATAATGCGTCCCATTATTGACTTAATGTGATGTTCAAGAGTAATGGTTAGATTTACTTAATGGAATATTTTTGTTTGAATAATATTGTCCTAAAAAAAAAAAAAAAAAAAAAACCCCTTAACATACTTAGAGAGTAAGGTGGGTGCAGTGGAACTCAATAACATGTTATTGGGTTGTCACTTCAGCGCCTCTTCATCATCTCAAAAAAAAAAAAAAAAAAAAAAAAAACTTTTTGATACATATAAGTTTCACAAAAAATATCCACTCACTAAAAAAAACAGAAATACCAACAAGGCTCGTTGGTGGGATGGCTGAAAGACAAATGATGCCGCTGCGGGTGCAAAATGGCGGCGTCATTCGTACATTTTTTACGAATGACGGACCAACAACGGCTTGTGCCGTGCACTCTTATAAGTTATAACTCATGTTTGGAGGGAGACTTGCAAAAGAGAAAATGTTATGACAATTTTTTTTTTCAAGCCATATGTTTTTTTTTTTACTATTTCAAGACGAAGTGAGCAACTGAGCATATACATTCATATTACATTGTTTAGAATAATAAACATTTTATTAAGACTAGCTTTCGTTCTCTCGCTCGTAGCTTATTCTACTTTTTTTATCTCACTTGCGACTAAACTTTTGAGCTAATTGGGTTGGTGTTCAGTGTTTGGCCTTTTCCCATACTTTCAATTGGTCAACAACCAACAAAAGTTCTCGTTTAGTTCTTCACTACTCCTATAGAAAGGACTCTCTTTCTGTCTTGAGGGAATTCATAGACTATTTTTATAACTTTTAAAAAGTTTTGATGTTTGCTAAGATCCTCTTCGTTTTATATAGTTATATTTCTGCGCTTCGAGATGCGGGATGTTACGTGAAAATTTCTATGTTGTCATCATATATCTCATTTAAACCGGTTTTAGGTTTTACTTATACAATGTTTAAACATATACGGATTATTTATGCAACTTTTTACTTAAGGATGGTTTTCGTTAACTGAGTTAACTATTTATGCAACTTTGTGTTACACATACAGTCTTTTGAATTAACTCATGAGCTGTTTTATAATTGCAGTGATTTAACTCATGAACTGTTTTATAATTACAGTGTTAACCTTAGAGACTTGTCTCTGGACAGTTGGTGTAATCGTCAATAAAACGCAGAACCAGTTTTGCACTTTTTCCTGTTAATTGAACAGTAAGAAACCCTGGTTTTTGTTTAAATTTAATTAATATTAAAATTAAAATAAAATATGAGTTGTATTGTGGGTAACATACAATTTTACCTACAGAGAACTCTTATAGTGACGACAATGAGCCCTCGTTTAACTATTAAAGTCTGTCTTCTCATTAATTTGTTTTTTTTTTCTCTTTTATTCCTATTTACGATATAATTACAAAAAAACTTTCGATATAGAAATTTAATAATTTGAATAATGTTACAGGTACGGATGCTAACCGAGGCAAAGAAGAAAAGTTTGATACTTTGATCAGTAGAAAATAAATAATTACCAATCAAAAAATACCAACTTATAAATAACCCTTCAAGACCGCACACCCCAAAACGAATTTTATACATACACTGATACACACAAACAATAAATAAGGAAATCGCAAAAGCTTTTACACCTTTGACGCAATTGCTGACATGTCTCTGCTTGATCTGTTGTATTTCATATGGCTTTTAACCAACTGCCCGGCTGATATGGCAGACATCAACGACAGTTCACCAGCCAACACCGAACCAGCAACTATCCTTGCTAGCAACTGAGCGTTTGAGCCTGGTGACTCTATGCACGCACCCTTGACTCCAAGTAGGTTCAAGCATGCTGCTTGTGACGCTAGTTGTGTCCCTCCTCCAACTGTGCCAACCTAGAACAAACAAACGTGCAGCTTTCAGCGTCAAAATGATTTTGACTGAGTATTTATATGATACTTTCGTGAGGCCAACAAGGCAACAACACTGATTATTCAATGATAAACTAAGATTAGTTGTCGCCCCTCCATATTTTACCCTATTGTTCAGTTCGACCTTTATGTTAGTTCCTAAAATAACCAACTATTACAACTTCAAGCTACGCAAACACATACACCACTATTTCCTACATATCACTATCATATAATCAGTTTCAAAGCACGCATGTGGGGAATGATGAATACCTCTATTGAAGGCATGGTAACGGATACATGCAGATCTTTTCCATTATTGACTGCTTCCATCATAGTTATGCAGTGAGAGCTCTCAATATTTTGGGCAGGATCCTGACCAGTGGCTATAAAGACTGCAGAGACGATATTGGCAGCGTGTGCATTAAATCCACCAAGAGAACCAGCAATAGCTGAACCAGTAAGGTTCTTAAGCATGTTAAGTTCTACAAGTGCAGGTACTGTGGTTTTAAGCACTTTTCTCACAACCTCTTCAGTGATTACTGCCTCGCACACAACAGATTTTCCACGCCCCTCAATCCAATTAACTGCAGCTGGTTTTTTATCCGAACAGAAATTTCCTGTTTCAGCAGAATACACGGGTCAGGCAGACCACACACTTATTTTTTTAATTTAACAAAAATATATAAATACGTGTCTGTTATATATGATTTACGAAACTATAGTATTAATCTATAGTATTAAAAATTTTAAAATAGTGGCCAAGCTCCTTAAATAGCTCGACCAACAAGCCTGTTCGACCCATTTGATCCGTTACCCTTTTAAATATATTTTACCTGATGGGATAAACAGAACCCAAATTTACCCATTTGTAAGTGAATGGGTTGCAAGTGTCACTTCAAGTGTTTGGTCATATTCAGAACTTATTTATCCAAACATGCATATGCAAATGTCTGTGAGGATGTGTCAAGTGTGCATTAGTGAGCCATTAAAAGCAGTAGAGTTCTCGGCGTGTATTTTATCTTGATCATATTATTAACAATTTTTTTGTTCATTCATAAACCTAGATTTTCATTTTTCTTGAGATGTTGACACACTAAATATATATGATCACAGCATGCAAGAAAATGTCCATTACCGGGTATCTTCTGAATGTGATACCCTTGTTTTGTTATAAATTCAGATAACTAACATGAAATGAAGTGTCAAATCAATCTTTACATATCCCATTTTCTTTCATAAATTAATAGAAATGTTTGGTAGGGTCTTTAACACGTTGTCATGTATTTTCGATAATTTCCAAGAATCCTAATTACTCACACACGTAAAGCTACGACAAACTCAAAACTTACCAGATATACCAATCACATCCATGTCTGGGAAATCATTTTGAAGAAAATCCAACACGTTTTGGACACCCTTTGACACCATGTTCATTCCCATTGCATCACCCGTGCTGCAAGTAAATCTGATATATAGATTCTTTCCGGCAATTGAGCATTGAATATTTTGGAGCCTAGCAAATCTGCTTGATCTGTTTAGAGCAGAGCATAAAAGTTCAATCTCAAATACCAAAATTACGAAAATTGAATAAAGTCGACCTATCAAATCTATCAACATCTGATATGACAGTCACATGCTAAAAAAAATTTTGAACAAGGACAACCACATGCTAATTAAATGATGGATATTTCCGCAAAAGATACAAAGTAACCCTCACCTCGTATACTTCCATCAACATATCCATAATTAAGAAAAAATGTAGTATTTTTTCTATTGAAAAGCTATCATATCCTAATACGTTAAAACATATACGCCTTAGATACTTACTCATGTCCATTTCAGTATACGTGCACACACAATTCAAATCTACAAGTATACAGGAATTCTACTAACATTTCAAAAGACTTCTTAAGGTCATGTGTAGCGATAATTCCGGAAATGGCACATGCCTTAATGCACCACTTTCTACCTTAATCTCCTATTTTACACGAGGGAGTCATGAAGATAGATGATAAACATATAACACAACACTAATAAAAATAAAAATAAAATCCAATATACGCTTCATTTTTAGCTAAAATTACCCAAATTCAGTATCTTTTAGTTATTTAGTCAATAACGATTAACAATCTCATGCAACTTACAATCTAGATACACGTTTGTTTAACTTTCAAGTCACTATCTTTCACTAAGCTTATGTACACTACAATCAATACAAAAAAAAAATCACTTCAAAGCATAACCAAAACTTACTTATTGAAAACGACACTCAACGTGTCAAAATTCACCCCATCTTCCAAATAAAACTTCAGCTGCGAAGCCCTCTCAGCAGTGGCAAACCTAACAACAGGCGCTCTAGTCATCCCATCTTTCAACAAAATCGCCGTCGCCCCACCGGACAAACAAATCGCCTTACACCCTCTATTCGTACTGGCAACCAAACACCCTTCCGTAGTAGCCATAGGCACCATAAACTCCCCACCGTTCAACAACAAAGGCCCCGCAACTCCAACCGGCACCTGCACATAACCTATAGGCATCTCACAACACTGCCCTAGTATACTCTCGTAATCAAACCCCTCAAACCCTAACCCTAAAACCTCCCTCCCCACAATCCTCTCAACCGCGCGTCTACGTATCTTAGCCGCTCTAAAACAATCACCTAAACTCGCCTCTAACGAATACGAACTCACCTCACCACTAACAACACTTTTAACAACAACATCATCATCATTGCAACTGTTCTCATCATCAAACTCATCATCATAAACAAGTTGGCATTTATACAAATTAGTACTACTACTAGTATCATTATTAATAATATTAGTATCGTTTTCGCGCGAAGGCGTAATAAACGACTGGACGAAATCGATACCGAAAAAACCTAACAAATAAATAAACGAAGCGATAAGCAACACAATAGCGGATAATTCGGTTAGCGTGACGACGTGTAACGGTGTTCCCGAACGGATCTTGTCGCGCCATCTGTGAAGGAGGTAGTAGGCGACTGAGAAGAATAAGGTGAAGAAGAAGGTGTTGGTTAGGTATAATGGTAATGGTAATGCGTCTGAGGCTTTTGGGATTGGTGTTGGTGAATGTGAGCGGTGGTTTTTGGTGGTGGTGGTTGTTGTTGACGGTGGTTTGGGTGGCAGTTTACGACGGAGATCCATAGTGGGTGGTGGTGGGGGGTTTGTGAGGGGGAGGGGGAGGGTGGGAGTTTGTGTGTGTGTTTGTTTGTTATATTGATTGAAGTTTTGTTTTTGTGTCCTTTTGGTATTTGGGTTTGTTTGTGTTTGGTACTTTGAATTTCTTTAAGTAGCTTATAAGTTACTCCGTACTTCTTTAATACCAAAATAATTGTCATTCGACAGAAAACACACCATTTAAGAAAAATATTATTATTAGTGACGCATTTTATTTTGCTTACTCATAAATTCATGCTTACTAAGGGACAAATCCTCACCATCCATCTAGTTTGATCTAATAGTGGGGATTAATCTAAGATTTAGTAGATAAACCTAAGTCCATGTTTTTTTTCTTGTATTTCTGTCTTTCTTTTTTATTCACTTTTTTTTTTTTTTTTTTTTTTCCTTATTGTCGTTTTTTCTTAATTAACGTTTTTTTTAATTTATTTATTTCTCCTTTTTTTTATTCGTGTTTTTTTTCTTCGATTTCAAACGTTTTCATCTGTTTTCATACGTTCTTATCCGTTTTCGCCCGTTTTCATCATTTTTCTATCACAAGTGATTTATGTGATATTGAGAATATCACTTGTGATTATCTGAATATCACTTTGTGATATTCTGAAAAACACAAGTGATATTTTTTTAATATCACTTTGTGATATTCTGAATATCACTTGTGATTTTGTGAATATCACTCTGTGATATTCTGAATATCACTCTGTGATATTATGAATATCATTTTGTGATATTCTGAATATGAGTTTGCGATATTCTGAATATCACTTTGCGATAGTATGAATATCACTTTGCCATATTATCAATATCACTTGTGATTTTCTTGATATCACTGTGTAATATTTTGAATTTATTTCTTACGTGTATGTGTAGCAAAGTAGGAGGCAAGTCTTTTCTTTCTTTCTTGTTACTGTCAACGAATCAAAACCAAAAAGCCACAAACACAAATGAAATCATTGGTCTTCTATCTTACTCATGCGTGTGGTATGGAACAAAAGAAACACAAAGGACATGCTAAGATCTTATTATATCAACCTAGGCATAACATGATAGTGATATTTTGAATATCACGTATGATTTTCATGTTACAAAACATTAGTTGAAAATCACTTGTTATATTCAAAAAATCACTTGTGGTATTCAGAATATCACAAGTGATATTCTGAATATCACAGAATATCACTTGTGATATTAAGAATATCACATAACATCACTTGCGATATTCACAGTATCATTTGTGATATTCAGAATATCACAATATCACTTGTGATATTAAGAATATCACATAACATCACTTGCGATATTCACAGTATCATTTGTGATATTCAGAATATCACTTGTGCTATTCAGAATATCACTTGTATTATTCAGAATATCACTTGTGATATTCAGAAACATATGAAAACGTTTGAAAACGGCCGAAAACATTTAATAACAGACGAAAACGTATGAAAACGGACGAAAAAGGACGAATATGTATGAAAACGTAAAAACACGTATGAAAACGGACGAAAACGTATGAATAATGGAAGAAAACGTAAGAAAACGGACGAAAACGTATGAAAACGGACAAAAATGTATGAAAACGGACAAAAACGTATGAAATCGGGCGAAAACGTATGAAAACGGACGAAAAATAGATGAAAACGTATTGAAACGGACGAAAACGTATGAAAGGGAAGAAGAAAAAAAAACGCGAGTTAAAAAAAACGTAAATAACGTGAATTAAAAAAAAAAACAAACAAAAGAAAACGTGAATATTAAAAAATGCGAAATTTTTAAAAATTAAACGTGAATATTAACAAAAAACGTTTATTAAAAAAAAAGCCTTTTGTAACAAAAAAACGTGAATAATTAAAAAAAAAACAAAAAAAAAAAGAAAAAAAAACAAAAGAAGAAAGAAAGAAAGAAAAAACAAAAAGACAAGAAAAAAAACATGGACTTAGGTTTAGACATATTAAATTTTAGGTTAATCTCCATCATTAGATCAAACTAAATAGATGGTGGGGATTTGTCCCTTGGTAAGCATCAAAATAAAAGTAAGCATTTGAAAATTCCTCATGTTTTTTCTCTTACATTTTATTTTACAGAATTGTAGTTTTTTATTTTTAACTAATTAATTAATTTTTTTTTTAAGTTTGTAATAATATTTTAAATAAAGCTAATACAGTAATATGCATCAAGCTTTTCTATTTATTTTTATTAGTGGACAATTTAACATGAAACATATCAGAAAAAATAATATTGGGACATGGTATGTAATTATGAGCCGACTTGACTTAAGTATTTCTTTCTTCTTCGATGTAAAGGAAGTTTTACTTAGCTAAATTTGATAAACCTATTATGATGTATATTATGAATTTTATAGGTCATTTTGCAAGTTTCATGGAGACCGGTAGGTAGGGATGGCAAAAAAATCCGTACTTGATAGGGACTCGATCTTCAAACCTAATTTGACTGGAGAATTCTCGAGCCGACCGGGGATAGAGATTCCCCGAAATATGAAACCGGAAATGGGGATAACATAAATACCTGAACCCGACCCTGACCCCGATCTTTCTAGTGTAGAAGTATTTAGAATCTATATGTTATATCCATATTCGATTAACTCGTATATGCATATATGATATTTATAGAGTTAAGCACCTTTAGAATTAGAAGTATAAGCACCAACTACATATTACTTAACTATTTTGTTTGAATACACACATATGATGCATATTCTTTTTATATTATATGTGATGTTACAATGTTGAGGATGCTTTAAAGTTGAATTGAAATTGTAATGAATCCAACTATGTGCGATATACACACGTTTGTTGAGACACTTTATGAGTTAAAATTATTTATATATTTTCGATGATTTGGTGAAAATTTTATGTTATTTCATAAAGATTGAAAATCCCTGAATTCTCACGGGGATCACCGATCCCCATTGAGGATGGGGACGGGGATGTAAAGAAATTCACCAATGGAGATGGGGACGGGGATGGGGATGGAGAGTGAAAACGGGGATGGGGTTGAGAAATACAATTCCCGACATTCTCCGCTTTGTTACCATTCCTACCGGTATGTCACTAGACATTCATGATTCTAGATAATATATATGTGTGATGAGTAGCTTCGAAGAGTTGCATCTTATGCATTATATGATTCAAGTCTTAAACTTTCACCAAAAAAAAAAATTGTGACTTTTAAGTCACAGTTAAAATATAACATGATTTTTAAGCATGTGAATATATGTCTTTTCGCATAAGTGTTCTTTTGTAATAGTCTAAATAAGTGAACAAATTAAGAGAGTGTTACGACATGATGCACTTTAATAACTTCTTTAATCTTTTTTCAATTATAATATATGATACATAGAGTAATTTTCATTTGCTTACCTTTATTTTGGTGCTTACCAAGGGACAAATCCCCACCATCGTTGGGATTAACCTAAGATTTAATAAATAAACCTAAGTCCATGTTTTTTTCTTGTCTTTTTATCCTTCTTTTTTATTTATTTATTTTTTGTCTTTTTCTTTTAATTCACCTTTTTTTTTATTCACGGTTTTTTTAAAGTTTTTTTTTTTTTTTTTTAAATTCACGTTATTCCCGTTTTTTGTAATTCGCTATCATACGTTTTCGTCTGTTTTCATACGTTTTCGTCCGTTTTCACACGTTTTCGCCCGTTTTCATACGTTTTCGCCCGTTTTCATACTTGTTTTTATGCTTTCATACGTTTTCGTCCATTTTCATACATATTCGTCCATTTTCTTACGTTTTTGTCCGTTTCATACGTTTTCGCCCGTTTTTTTATGTTTTTATTCATTATTCATACGTTTTCGTCCATTTTCGTCCGTTTTCATACGTTTTCGTCTGTTTTCATACTCATTTTTACACTTTCATACGTTTTCATCCGTTTTCATATATATCCGTCCATTTTCTTACGTTTTCGTTCGTTTTCGTCCGTTTTTAAATGTTTTTAGACGTTTTCATACGTTTATGAATATCACAAGTGATATTCTGTGATATTATGCGATATTCTATGATATTCATATGATCACAAGTGATATTCTGTGATATTCAGAATATAACTTGTGATATTCTAAATATCACAAGTGATTTTCAACCAATGTTTTGTAATATCAAATTCACAATTGATATTCAGAATATTACAAAGTGATATCCAGAATATCACAAAGTGATATCCAGAAAATCACAAGTGATATTTAGAATATCACAAATATATAATTTGAATAGCAACTACATAGTTTGGGGGAAATTGTTTAATCTTATTTTATTTGCTTATGAGCTTATGTGATTTCGGTTTATGTTTCACAAGCTTAATTTGCTTATTTTGAAACTTATAAAAATATGTAAGTTTATATTTACCACGTATAAAGAGAAAATGGTCAAATTTTGGTTTAGAGTTCATATATATTCGTCCGTTTTCATACGTTTTCGTCGGTTTTAAATGTTTTTGGCCGTTTTCATATGTCTCTGATTATCACAAGTGACATTCTGTGATATCACAAGTGATATTATGAGTATCACAAATAATATTATGAATATCACAAGTGATATTATGTGATATCCAGATGATCAACAAGTGACATTCTGTGATTTTCTAAATATTACAAGTGATTTTCAACTAATGTTTTGTAACATGAAAATCACAAGTGATATTCAGAATACCACAAAGTGATATCCAGAAAATCACAAGTGACTGAATATCACTTATCACAAAGTGATATTCAGAAAATCACAAGTGATATTCTGAATATCAAAAAGTGATATTCTGAAAATCACTTTTGATAGTCAGAAACGTATGAAAACGGAAGAAAACGTAAGAAAATGGACGAATACGTATGAAAACGGACGAAAACGTATGAAAGCGTAAAAACACGTTTGAAAATGGATGAAAACGTATGAAAAATTGACGAAAACGAAAGAAAACTGATGAAAACGGATAAAAACGTATGAAAACGGACGATAACATATGAAAATGTATGAAAACGGACAAAAACGTATGAAAACTGACGAAAACGTATGAAAATAGACAAAAACGAAGAAAAAAACGCGAATGAAAAAAAAACGTGATATAATAAAAAAAACGAATTAAAAAAAAAAAAACGTGAATTAAATTAAAAAACGTTAATTAAAAAAAGGACAAAAAAAAATATGTGAATAAAAAAAAAGACAAAAAGACAAGAAAAAAAAACATGGACTTAGGTTTACCTTTTTAAATCTTAGGTTAATCCCCACCATTAGATCAAACTAGAAGAATGATGGGGATTTGTCCCTTGGTAAGCATGAATTTATGAGTAAGTAAAATAAAGTGCCTCATTACTAGAAAATATATAGTTTCATAATACAACATTTTGAACTCTAAAAGGTTATTTATGAAACTAATCCTTACACAGAGGGATAACGCTAAAATGCGCTGGAGTGGGGTTGTATCCTATTCCAATTTGGTGCTGTCATTTTCGAGGGCTGCTAAATTACACATGGTGTGCACCCACCTGCTCTTGTTTTCTAAAACTATTTAGTCTTTTTGACCCATTAATTTATGAGATGATTAGAGATAAAACTCTAGAAGAATATGCCAATTTAAATATCATTAGTGTTTAATTAATAGTCCTTTAATAATGATATTTAATGTTAAGATTGGGCCGGTTTGATTCGGTTTATTCTAGAGATCGAAATAAATCCAAACAGATAATTTGGTTTTTGGCCAAATGATGCTCTAACATTGTAAAAAAAGATAAGCAACATTATTGTATTGGCTTATATAAGAAACCATATAAGATAGTTCAAAAGAAATCAACTAAACAAGTCGGCTTAACTAAGATTAAATGAAATTGTTCTTTGAAGAAGTCCTCATATCGAAAAGTATTAGACAAAAATGTAATTATGAAATTGTTCATTGAGTTAGATAAAATGTTGCTCCATCATTTGTTCATGAATATATGGGTGTGTTTGGTGAAATTAGTTGCAGCTCCAGTTGTAACTAAAACCGAAATTAGAACCTATACATGTATCAATAAATTAAGGGTGTTGATTTGTACACTCCAATAAATTATTGGTACACTCTAATTGTTGTGTCATGACAATTTTACCCTTAGATATTTTTTACCTCTTTTTCACCTACTTTTGCCTTGCCTTCATTTTACACCAATCATTCACATTTCCCACTTTATTTTCATCTCTTCCTTCCAGTAAAATACTACAATGGCATATTCAGTTTCTTCTACTTGCTAATAACTCTTTTCCACCACATAGTACATCGATCATACTCATGGAAGCACAGGTAATTTTGCAATCTAACTTTTTAATATATTGAACCCCAAATTTATGTCTAATCTGTTCTTCAATTAGTCAATAAGTATATCAATATTATTAGTAGGTATTAAATATGACCTCTATTTTGTAGTTTTTATCAAGAATGGAGTTTAATTTTATTTTTTAGCATAAATCTTAAATTTCTATTTGGTTAAAAATGGTGGATGTGATCATCTTCTAAATATTTATATAGTGAAAAGTCAATGACGTCTTAGTACGGTATCTTTTTACTTTGATTATTATCTCAAACGAATTTGAATTTTGGGAACTTTAAAATCAGCCATCTCAATAAATTAATTCACCTAATGTACGCAAAATTTTATTATAACAATGGTCTAAACTATTGTGTAACAGATAAACACAAATGACTCGTCGTCAAGTCCTACAATTCAAGATGAAGAACTTTATCTTAGACGCTCCAAATTTCAGTCGTGTGATGATTTACTAAGGAGCGTGAGAGCGTTTTATTTTGATAAAGGATACGGGTTATCTATTCGTGATTCAAAAAAAGACAGGTCTGTCACTTTGCGATGTCACCTAAGTGGTTCTTATCGAGATATACGTGGTATTGCACATAAACGAAAAAAGAGCACTGGGTCTCGTTTAACGAATTGTCCCTTCCGAATTGTAGGTAAAAAGGTGAGTGATGGTACTTGGGTATTTGAGGTAACAGATTTAACACATAATCATGAGCGAGCTAATATGTCTGAGTTGCCATCGATCCGTCGATTACCACTTAATGACATAGAAAGTGTCAAAGAAATGACTTTGTCTGGAATACCGCCAAGACAAGTTCTTACTTCCTTACGTCAAAAAAGAAAAAATGTTCCAGCAAACTCAAGAACTATATACAATCTAAAGGCAAAACTCAGTAAGGAAAGTTTAAGGAATCAGACTAAGGTTAGTGCCTTGTTTGAGGAGCTTAAAAGTGCTGGTTTTATATACGATATTAAATATAATCCGCAAGGTGTTATTACTCGTTTGTTCATTGTACACCCTCTGTCAATTAGATTGGCTAAATTATTCCCTAATATATTTGTGATGGATTGCACGTACAAAACCAATAAGTATAACATGCCTCTTCTTGATATCATTGGCGTTACATGTTTTAATACCTCATTCTATTATGGGTTTGCTTTTCTCGACAAAGAAGATGAAGAAAATTATGCATGGGCATTAAGGGCGTTTAAGAAGATTCTTGTAGAGGGTAATGGACCATCTGTAATAATGACTGATAGGGAATTGGCACTGATTAATGGCATAAAGGCCGTGTTTCCAAACACAACAAGCCTTTTATGTGTGTGGCATATTAATAAGAATGTGTTTTCACATTGCAAAAAGCTTTTTGGACGTGCTGAAGAGTTCAATATATTCATGTCAAGTTGGAATAATGTGGTATATTCAACAACACATGCCTTATTTAAGGAAAACTGGGATGAATTTGAGTTAACTTACAAAGAGAAAGGAGATGCAATTGAGTACATTAAGGACACATGGTGTTCGTGCAAAGAGAAGTTTGTTAGTGCTTGGACCGAGAAGTATTTACATTTTGGTAATCGTGCGACCTCGAGAGCTGAAGGTGCTCATGCTAAACTCAAACTATATTTACAAGCTTGTACTGGTGGGTTTCGAGAAGTGAAAGAGAAAATTTCTCATGCAGTTGAGCACGAGTTTAAAGAAATTAAAGTGAAACTAGCAAGCGAAAGAATACAAGTTCCTCACGACTGTAATATTCCTTTTTTTAGAGAGGTTTTGTTGATCTAACTACGGTATTAACTCATTCATGTTTATCATGATTTATATATAATAAGGTTGGGTTGCATGTTATGCATTATAGTTGATGTACAATATTTCATTATTGTTATGTTTTATTTGGCATGCTGTCAAGAAATATTAGATAGAAAAGTGAGCAAAAGCAAAAGATTGAGGGTTAAATTGAAAAGTTATGTTTAGAAGTGGGAAATGGGAATGTGGTGTAAATGGCGGCAAAAAAGGATGAAAAAAGAGTAAAAGTCAACTAAGGGTAAAATTGTCATGACACAACAATTGAAGTGTACCAATAATTTATTGGAGTGTACAAATCAACACCTATAAATTAAACAACAATAAACCTGATATAACTATTTTGATGACAATTCATGTAGCTATTATTTTACAATGTAAATAAACGAAAGAGAAAAACTGCATATTTGGTCACATGCTTATGCGCAATTTGTGGATTTCTTCCAAAAGTTCAAAAAGCAAAATTAGAATGTTATAAATGAATAATCACTCCCATGAATGACATTCAATTTTTGTCCATTAAAAGGCATCATCACATGCGCTTTAAGTTATGAATTGTGAGTTTGTGATAACATTTTTTAAAAGGAGGTGATACTCACATCACATTTTTTGATTATTGCACCACAATTTATGCATTGTAGTTTGTAGGTACAAACTACAATGCACAGATTGTGGTGCAATAATCAAAAAATGTGGTGTGAGTATCAATTCCCTTTTTTAAATGAGCATTACTAAAGCCTCTTAAAATTATCCTTCTACTAATTTTTTTATACACATAATAATATTATATATTTTTTTCACTCATTGTCTCTCTGCATCTAAATCATTAGTTCTTACACTTGTAAAGATCGTGTGAATAGGAGAAATATTAGGCACATCAAGTAGGATGATTTATCATTTTCTTTTGTAATTTTAGTATTTTATCCACTTTATTTTGATAATCTATCCACCTTTTGAAGTTTTGCTATAAATAAGAGAACACGTGTATATAGGCGAAAACGTTGCCTAAGGCGTTGCCCTATACCGGCCATGGTGTCATAAGCGCACGATAGTGGTGATGACAAATATACTTTTGTGTGTGTGTTTTCTTTAAATCTGAATATTAAATGTGTATTTTTATATAGTATTTTTGTATATGCATTTGCGTGTTGTGTACTTGTGTAGTGTGTATTGTTGTGTGGGATTGTAATTTCAGGTACAATAATAATAAGATAAAGATATCTCTTTTTTCTCTCATAGTTTTGACTTTTTTTTGTTTTTAGCGTAAAGTACAACATTTGTACCTAACGAGGAGCAGTAGCCCGCCGCGTTGCGGCGGGGGGTATTTGCTATGTTTTTGGATTATTGATAGTGCGAAGTCAGATGGTATTGTCGTAAGAAAGTAGGCTCGGTTACATCATGGCTGCTGCTGTTCACGTTCCTAAGAGGCAGACGCTAGGGCTTGGCAACTTATATGTGAACCACACAAACATAGTAGGACACAGAATTGTAACACACTTTTCATAGTAAAAAGACAGGTAATTGACAAAGTTGACTAAGTAACATGTTATAATATAACATGTTCATGTAATTTGACATTTCAATATGTACTTGGGTTACCCACGAAACAATTTTTCAAATGTGTCCAAAATCCAATCTTGATATATGCATAAATCGGTCAACTTCACATGCTTACCAATACTGTCATCATGTAACGTAAACTGGAGCGAAACTTTTTTTGTGAAACTTGATTTCACATGCTCTTGACTTCATCAGGAATGTCAAATCAGCAGGAAACATTACATTCTTGAGAAGGACTTTCTTGTTTGATACACCTTGTTCGCCTGTTTCATTCAATCATCAAATCGATAGACAGTTACAAAACCTTTCAGATCGAAGCTAAGACTTTCTTGTTTGATACAACGTGTTCGCCTGTTTCATTCAATCATCAAATCGATAAACATTCACAAAAACTTTCAGATCAAAGTTAAAGCTTTAGCGTGACTGCCCTTTTTAGGCTGAGATATATCATATATATGCAAAAGCTCATTAGTCATACTTGTGATAGACAAACCTTGGAACTACATCCACCCAAAAATGGAACTACATCCACCCAAAAATGTAACAACCTACTCAAAAAACCTATATCACCAAGCAAAATGTAAGTTAGACACTTTTTAAAAAAACATGGAAGTACCTCTAATACGTGAGTCCACAAAATTCGATTCCTCAATAAAACCTGCACAAAACATTAACATCATAAAGGATGCAACTTGTTAATGTAAACTTACATCAAATCAGCAGATAGTGAGACACCTTCGTCTCAGGTACCACAATGCTCAACACCCATGCCGTCAGCCTGACCACCACCACATATCACTACTTCAACCATAACATAACCCACCATTCGAAAAAAAATGGCTGTAAACTAATTCAAAAAACTCATACCTTTTAATCAGCCTGTTGTTGTTCATAAAGGGTTCCTGGCAACGAAAATCATTAAAAGGAAAACTAAAATTAAAACAATCAATGAAACATAAAAGTAATTACAAACAATTTTAGAGATTAAGAGCAACTGTCGCCACCTTTTTCCTGATGGAATCGACCCGATCCATAAAAGGGTCGTGCACGCGACTAATATTCAGGCCACGGTAATAACGGTGCTAGCATCTTGGAATTTCTGCTTTACTATCTTTTTTCCTGTCGTCGTCAAGACGCGCCTGTAATTTCTGATGGAGATGGAAGAAAAGTTGTTAAAGACGGAGGGGAGGTGGCAGAAGTGTCTGGAGTGGAACAATATCAAGTGAGAATGGACATCAGTGGAGATATATAGATAAGTTTCAAACATCTAATCATTAATTTTCACTCCAATTCAATGTTACCAGTCTAAATTGAAGCACAAATACACATATAACAGGAAATAACATATTTTAATACTAGTAATATTTAAAAATCTATACATTTCACTAATAAAGTAAATGACAATATTTAACATATGATAAAGAAATCAATTAAATGTATAAATTCAGGTCATTGTTGTATAACTACCTTCAATCGAGATGTTCTGTTCCGGATCGAAAGAGATGAGACAACTGGAAGATCAAACGGTTGCGCTTGTTGCGAATCATGTTTCCGATATCCTCATCTAACAGATCCTGTTAACAAAAAAAAATATAAATGTTATAATTTATTAGAAAAAAAACTAATCGATTGAAACGAAAGTGATGTCCATTTTTGAAGTTGGTTGATTGAAATGAAACTAATCGGTTTACGTTGGTTTCGAAGAGTTCGCTGAAGGCTTTCTTGTTAATTGCTCTCTGCTCTTCACTGATGTCCATTTTTTGAAGTTGATTGATTGTGGCGGTCGAATGTTGGCGATGTTATTGTAAGATGGAGATGTGAGGAGAAAAGTTTAGAAGCTTCAATATGTCGGCAAGTCATATAGAAAACTATGAACCGAACCAAGATGAAACCGTGGCTGTTTATGCCACCGACATATATGGAAATAATATTTTAGGTTGTTGGGCAACGGGCCCTTGTGCCATGTATTATATACAGAATGTAAGGGGAGTTTCAAAAACAAAATAAATATGCCCAAGGTTCTTACTATACAGTTTTTGCATGGGTCGAGTTATTTGGACGGTACCTAATATTTTAGTTTAACCCCATCTAAGGCTAGGGTGTACTTTCTTGTCCCCCCCCCCCTTTTTTTTAGGAAATAAGTGTGAATAAGGTTTTTTAGGAAATAAGTGTGTATAATTAAGTGTGTATAAAGTGTGTGTATAATAACGTATTGTACATGCATAATGTTTTGTATACTTTTGTTTAATAATGTTTCGTATACGTATAATTATTTTGTTTGTATAATAGCACGTTAAATATTTCCACATTAAATAACTGCAGTTATTATTAAATTAAACGTCAAAGTTAACATATTATTTAAATACAACAACATCTACTACATATGAAGATTATTCATCTCGTTTAAAAGATCATGGAGCCTTGCACCCAACTGACAAGCGTGATCCTCAGGATTCCTTGCCAATTCTAACTCCATATCCAGCGTCTTTATTTTTGTCTTCAACAGCTTGATCTCATTATCTTTAGCAACGCAGTTTGAGCACTGCGTTGAAGATGAGGCTCGACTTAAGTACCGTCTTTCAAATTCATCTTTCCAACTGAAGGATCGACACCCATAGTCATCGTCAGACTGGTGTTTACATGTTAAGAAAATTATAAGAAATGTATTTTTAACAAACAAATTATTTACATAAAACCCCTAAGCAAACGTATGATTATTTACCACTGAAAGAGGACATGCATAATATGGTCGGCCCGGAAAGGATTTCGTGGATTTCCGTTCTATAATAAATCCTCTATTACATCGACACCGGAAAGGATTTCCTTGGCCCACCTGACAAAAGAATTTGCATAAATCAGTAATCAATCATTTACAACAGAAAAACATGTATCATTTACAATGTTATTAGTAATTCAAATATAAACAGTAATCAATCATTTACAACATAAACCAGTAATCAATCACTATGTTTACAACATAAATCATTAATCAATTATTTACAACATAAATCAGTAATCAGTCATTATGTTTATAATTATTTACAACATGAATCGAATCAGTCACTATGTTAGTCGATCCCTATATAATGATTCCCACCGGGATGCAGCAGGATCTGTGCCTCCTCCATTGTGGGTGGAGATGCGGAAGTGGAGAATCTCCGTCTAGCATCAGAACAATGTAATGACCTACTTCATCCCCCACACGGGCTATCACAAGGGGGTTAGTTCTTTGTGAGAAGTGCGGACCACGATAAGCGGAAAACACGTATTCCAACCCCGAGAGATATAAGTGCAACGGTCGTCTAAATACTTCGCAATAACCAACCCGTGTTTGGCATGTCCATGTAGCGATCAGGCGGTGCATTTCCATGTCCGAACCAGTCTATTGTACGGTGAAGTTCGTTAAAACCATCTTCCCACCACAAACCCATGTAAACCTGCCAATGTAGGTCCATCTGTTGCAATAACATCTGCCTAACTTGGCGCCACAAATCTTGTAGTTGCCAAACATCATGGGCAACGCACCGAAACCCACAATTTCCGTCACCCACCACATTATATATACTGATTATGTATGGATTCCAAAGGACTGGAAGCACACCCATAAACATTTCGCCGCATCTCCATCGTACAACCTGTGTCTTATTTTTGGATGATCACTAGGACCCGTGAAAGAACTATGTCGGGCAGGTTCTTTGTTGAAGTTCGGGACTTGTCTAGATCTTGTAGCGGTGCTTCTTCGGTGATTTACGGTTGGAACTTCATTCAAGTCCGGGACTTCATTCAAGTCCGGGACTTGTGTAGCCTTGCCCATTTTGTCCTTTGCTCTCGGACGTCCACGGGTATTTTTCTGAATAACAGGTTCCCGTGTGTCATCAGATGCAAATTGGTATATCGATCTCAACTTCGTTAGCATATTATTCTTGACAAACGACGATGCTTTGGTAAAAACATTCCTGAATTGCCGAATGTCATCTCTAAACGAAGTATCATCATCATCATCATCATCATCATCATCATCATTACGGAAGAGCCATCTTCGCGTGGCCTATTGATATTAGGCCACGGAACATGTAGGGTTCTCCGAAAAATATTAAGTTCTTCCAGTGGAATGGGGCGTCCTGAAATCATTAAAAGTAGTATATTACAATGCCGCCCGTAAATCACTGATATTAATGGGGAAAACAACTTGATAGTTATAAATTTACTTACCATGATATACATAGTATTGCATCTCGTGAAAGCATGGCAATCCGTAAATTGTACGCAACTTATGGCTACAATTGTCTACGATGATAGCCAGGTGGAGTTCTTTGTGCATGAGTTTGAAAGCATGGTGAGAAACTTTATACCACAATTCTTGAAATAGTAGTAAATTACAATCATTTATTTTCTCGCCGATGCTTCTATTTAAACTCTCTTTTATCGAATTTTCTTGCGCAAATACAATCTTATCGATTGCACTCAACAACCTGTCTAAATTGGACCTGTGTGCCGAAATATAATTTCAACAACGCGTGGTGAGCCTCAACTCTACACGCTTGTTGTGCCGTCAAGGAGCGATATTCATCGGTGATGTACGAGACAAACATGTGTCTGTAATCTCGAGCCAGTTATCCAGGATACTCGCGATAGAAAAAAAACAATGAATTAATCAAAGGTCATTCGGGTGCTTATTAATTGAATAATAATAAAAAAATATATATAATTAACAATTTATTACGCGCATGGTTGACCAAGCGTTGTTGTAGGCGCTCATAATGTTGCTCGAACAAGGGGCGTGTCGGAGCTTTAACCAACCGATCCCATCTCCTTTTAATGGAGTCATACTCATCTATCCCACCACATCTGTTTCTCATAAACTTCGTCAAATTTTTCTCTATATGCCATCGACAGAGTAATTTGTGAGCGGTAGGAAATTATGCTATACATGCCCCAACCAACGCTAAATCTCTGTCGGTGACAATAACACGTGGGTAGTATTTTTCGTCTATCACCTCTTTTATGCGTTGCAATACCCACCGAAAATTATGCCCCTTTTCACCATGTATAAAGCTGTACGCCATTGAAAATGTTTGATTCATTGGCGTTACTCCAACAATTTCCAACAATGGCAATCTAAACATGGTGGTATTGTACGTGGAGTCCATGAGCATGATTTCAGGGAACGTACGCCATAGAGCATACGAAGTGGGGTGAACAAAAAATAGCTCCTCAAGCTCATTATGCTCATTCACCATCGGGTAATATGCATACCACGAATCCGTCAGATGCGAGTAAAGGACTTGAATTTGAGTTCTATCACCTACTCTGGCTCTCCGAAACTTATCAAGTGCGTTATATATAGTTCTAACGCTAGACACGTTATCCGGATTACGTCCCTTTATTGTCGAAAGTATATTACGTGGTGGTACGCTATACTCTGACAATTCTTTGACCAAACTCAACTCATCATCTTTTAATCGCATTGCATATGGCACATCATGCAACGACTCTAGCAACTCATGATTATGGCGTTCACACTTGACCCTCAAAATCCAATTATATCGTGTTCGTCTGTATATTTCGCAACTAATCTGAATGGACAATTACTTTTTTTTGTTTTGGTTTTCCGTTTTCCACTACCGTGACATTCATAAATCCCGCCCTTTGTACACCTATAATTAATTTCGAACATCTGACCATTTTCTGATTTGGTTCTCTTTTTAACAATGACAAAACCGAGCCCCGAGGCTATATTTTGCACCTACTCAGTTACTTCCTCGTGAGAACCGAAAGCCTAAAAATACATAACAAATTTTATAACATACTTTTTTTTAACAAATTTTATAACACACTTTTTACAAACATTACATTACATTTTTTTACAACTTATATACCTTTTTTAACAAACTAATACCTTTCAATAAAAAATAAAAATAAATAAATAATAATAGATAGAGAGAAAACGCGTTAACGCGTTTCTCTGACTGACTAATACATGTCTCTCTCTCTCTCTATCTCATATCACACACACACACCAAACGTTTTCTCTCACTCTCTCTCTCTATCTCTCTATCTCATATCTTTTTCTATCTAATTTTCTTAGATCCATGGTAAGTTCTTGTTCTGATTACGTTTACATGAGGTTTATATCATGTTTATTGATGTTTATGTTGCGTTAAATTAAAAGCGCTTTTTTAGGGTTTGGTTGATTGGGTGCGTGAGGGTGAGTTTGTGATGTTTGTGTGATTGTTGGGTGATGTTTGTGGTTAATTAAGTGGATCTGTTAAAAAATTTAAAAACGCCTAAATTGTTTTTAGGGTTTGGTTGATTGGGGTATGTGAGGGTGAGTTTGTGATGTTTGTGTGATTGTTGGGTGATGTTTGTGGTTAATTAAGTGGATCTGTTAAAAAATTTAAAAACGCCTAAATTTTTTTTAGGGTTTGGTTGATTGGGGTCTGTGAGGGTGAGTTTGTGATGTTTGTGTGATTGTTGGGTGTTATTTGTGGTTAATTAAGTGGATCTGTTAAAAAATTTTAAAAACGCCTAAATTTTTTTTAGGGTTTGGTTGATTGGGGTCTTTGAGGGTGAGTTTGTGATGTTTGTGTGATTCTTGGGTGATATTTGTGGTTAATTAACTGGATCTGTTAGAAAATTTAAAAACGCCTAATTTTTTTTAGGGTTTGGTTGATTGGATTATGTGATGCTGAGTTTGTGATGTTTGTGTGATTCTTGGGTGATATTTGGGTTTAATTTAAAAACTCTATGGTATAAGCGATTACTAAGCTGCTTATGTGAATGATTATGTGATGTTATTGAAAGCTGCGAGTTGTGGGTGCAAAAGGTAGGTTAACACCTTGTCTGCCACCATTGAGTGGTATGAATACACCTACGGCCTACGGTCCACAGAGCTCTGTTTGGTTTCTTAACTTGTTATTGCTTATGATAAAATGTGCTTATGTGCTTATTGGCTGCAGTTGTGTGGGTGCAAAAGGGTAGGTTAACACCTTGATCGCCACCATTAGTGGTATGAATACCGCTTCCTTCTTGATCCAGCCAGAGCTCTGTGTGGTTTCTTGTGGCCTTGTGCACACCTGCGGTGCACACAGCTCGAGATTAGACCCGTTCAATAGTACTTTACGGGTTGGGTTATATGGTACCTAATATTTTAGTTTAACCCGAGGGTTTGGAGATGAAATTGCTTATGAATCGAAAAATAACAAAGCGCTTATATGCTTGATAAGCGGTTTGTTATTAAAAGCGGATGAAAAAAAACATGATTTTGGCTTGGCATTTCCAAATGGACGGCCAAAAAAATAAATTATTTTGCAACCTTTGATGTTGCGACCATATATGATAAATGTTAAACATAATCGAGCCTAATGTTGTAAAATAGTCATTACCTCTGGTGATTGAGACATATCGGCAGCCTAAGATGTTTGTTGTTTCTTTGTTGTCGAAAATTACTTGCGGCTTTCACTTGCGGCTTGTGTTTCACTTGGCTTGTATAACCCAACCATGTACTAGTGGGTTAATCTAAAAAACCGCACCCATATAACCCAACCTTTTGTTAATCTGCTTTGTTGTGAGAGATACTTGGTGATTGTTTGTGGTAACTTTTAGATACTTGGTGAATCTGCTTGTGGTAACTTTGAGATACTTGGTGATTGTTGCTTTGTTTGTGGTAATTTGTGAATGCCTTGTGGTGATGAGGCTGAATATAAGGTGGAATTTGCTTGTGAGTTCCTGCAGTTTGTGGTGAGAGATACTTGGTGATAGTTGCTTTGTTTGTGGTATTTTGTGAATGCCTTGTGGTGATGAGGCTGAATATAATGTGGATCTGCTTGTGACTTCTGCGGTTTGGGAAACTTTCTTGTGACTTCTGCTGGTTTGGGAATCTCTTTTGCTTTTTGTGAACATTGTGAAACATGTGTTTCACTTGTATAATGTGGAATCTGTGGCAATCTAACTTGGTTGCAATCGGTATTGTGTCAATCGATGCATTACTGCACTTGTGTGCAATCGCACTGGAAAAATTTCAAAAAGCGATGACGATTGGTTTTATAACCGAATGTACGGCAAAGTGATATTTTATCACTTTGCAACCTTCGAGCCTAACATCAATTTTGCAAATTTTTTTCTAGTGCAATGCTGCTGTGTGCTAATCTGCTTGCGCTAATGCACTTGGACAAAAAAAAATTTCCAAAAAAGGCGATGACGATTGGTTTTTATAACCGAATGGCATGGCAAAGTGATATTTTATTACTTTGCAACCTTCATATCGAGCGACACTTCTTATCAATTGTGCAAATGGTTTTCTAATGCAATATGCTTGTGTGCTAATCTGCTTGTGTGCACTTGGACAAAAAAAATACTTGGCGATGATGTTATCTGAGCCTGTGTGCTAATGCACTTGGACAAAAAAAATACTTGGCGATGATGTTAATCACGAGCACTTGTTCTTGCTTGTCTTGTCTGCTTGGACAAAAATAAGTTTGGGACTGATCATGTGCACTTGGACAAAAAAAAATTGGTTATGCAGTTGGACAAAAAGTATAATTTGGGACAAATAAAAAAGACAACAAAAAGACAAAAAAAAGAAAAAAAAAAGGACAAAAAACCTGCTACAGTACCCTATAGAGTGACCCTTTTTGCATACTTTGCGGTCCTTTTGACTAATGCCCGTTAGTCAATGTCAGTTAGCACGTGAGGTCATAAAAGTAATTTCATGCATTCCAACCCAACTCTGTTTTTTTTAAACCGAATGATCCAACCACTCTTTTGATTATCCAAAACATTTCTATTACAAAAAATCCCCAAACTTGTCTATCTCACAGAAACTTAATCATCTTCCTCATTAATTATTCGTTTTTCACATTAACCAGTTATAGACAAACCCAAACATATTATTGTAGATTACTTATAAATAGATAAAACGGTTTCATGTATCGATCAAACAAAACTTACATGATTCATTCCCACACAAAACATGAAGTATAATCATCAAATACATAAACCAACTACATAAACCATCTACATAAACATGAACACAAACACACAAAACATCACCACCACCCCACCTATATGCGATGGATCCACACAACAAAAGCAAGCTTTTTGCCTATGTCAACATTCACCTTCCTGACAAGTTGCATGATCCTTTCGGCCTTCTCCGCCTCACGATGAACGAGCAATTTAAGAAAACCAAACGTATTCTCAACCACCGATGACGGAGGCAACGTTTTCAGTTCCGTTATAAGTTGGGTCCCATCGTTTACATGATCCATGACATCTTTGCATATGAGTAATAGGTTGCGGTTGTTCCACTGCCTACCAATTTCCTTGTGAACATGCAAGATGATATGTTCTTTTAGGGAGCTTGAATTTGAAGATGTTGCCAATTCTTGAAGAAGACGATTCATAGTTACTAAGTGTTTTTCTTTTCTTTTTTCAGGTTAGTGTATAAATGATGTTAGAGGGCTTTGTTGAAGATAAGATTAGAGAAGATGAAATAATTACTATGTGGAACGCTTTCCCAAAGTACACTCGAAACTGGGCAAAGACGGCGAAGCAGATTTATTGAATAACGTGTATACCATTATAAAGTACACCGGTAGTCCTTAGAGTTGTACAAAAAAGACCCCTTCATCCCTAAGGTTCATACCATATAAAAATAATGATTATAAAATACACTAGTAGTCCCCAAAGTTGTATAAAAAAGATGTAACAATTCTTATTTTCATGTTACTATTCATCCTCGTATTTTTACTATTTATCCTCGTACTTTTACTATTCATTCCCGTATTTGTTTATATTCTCATAATTTAACCTACATTACTAATGAAAAAAGATTTTGATACTCGTCGGGTCATCTTTACAACGTTTGTCGAATTTACTAAGAATCGGTTATGCAAAACCGTGTCTACGATTTACGTTTTGGTCTAAACGTCATTTAAACGTCCCGATATGTCCATACAATATTATAAAAAATAAAAATACGTGCTTTTCATATCTTACAGTATTTCCACAAGTTTTGGATTTTACGTTTTCCGATTTACGTTTTACGCATATTTAACTTACGATTTAGGTTTTAACAACGTTTACGCGCTCCATTAAACGTATCACTCATTTTATATATTAGTATTGAGTATATTAATAAAGTTTAATCATTTTTACAAGTTTCATATTTTTACAATACCTGGCTTAAGATTCATGACTTAAAGACTTAACTCTAGCGATTTTTGGGACCAAAACTCACTACATAAACAAAAGATAAAGATCTAAAACTTCCTAACCTCCTCTTATTAGCCCTATGTGGCGTTTTTATGAGTCACAAGGGCACTTGTCATGGTTGTGTCCAATCTAGTCCAAGATCATTACACATATGTTAACTTGGGACTTAAGTTTTAACACATACACAAAGCTTTGCAAAGAAGTTTGGTTAGTAAAAAATTTAGCACCTCCTTTGACTAACCAAGGCCATATAAACCCACTCCCCTTCTCCTTGTTGTCGTCCATCAAACAAATCCCAAACACCTTCACCCTTTAATTTTTACTTCAAGTATAACAACAGGATTAAAGATACAAGTAATCTATATCAAGTCTTTGCATTCTTTTGTGATTTCTCTTGAGTTTAAAGCTACTCAAGTAACCAAAGTCTTAGCAAAAGTCCCACAAGCTCACAAAAAGTGTAGAAGGCTTCTAAAGAGTAGAGATTGCTCTAATCCTTGTCTTTGATTTTCCTTTTTCGAAAGCCAAAAGTTGTAAAAAAGACTTGTGCTTCTCATTTTTTCTACTTATAATATGCCATTTTTTAAAGGCACTTATAATATGCTATGTATGTTTATTTATATTGATCATATGATGTACATGGCTAATAACTCAATACAAACCATGTGACAATTTTAAACACTTATGTCATATAATCAAACAAGCAAAATATATGTTTTT